>JBBMOC010000004.1:5801390-5865609 GCA_037975185.1 Centropyge bicolor | reverse complement strand
TCTCATTACAATTTGTGTTTAGCTTTAATGTTGATTTGGTGGCAGATTTAATTTCTCCTCCTGTGATGAAGGCCAAGGATTTGATATTTTCCATCCTGATCCAAAGTCAGCCATCAGTAACTACAAAAAAGACTGTGTTTATAATGTTCTAAGGCTCAGCAATGGATTGGTATATCTCTGTGGCAGAAGTGACAGGCTGTATGTAAATAGACCTGATACACTCCTATTGACAGGGAAGCAGCCTGGAGCAAAGAGAGATAAGTCGGTAAATAAAAAAGACAGAGAAAATAAGTAAGTAAAGAATAAGAGCTAGAAAGAGGATATTTGATATAGAGCAGGGGGATTAGGGAATAAGTATAATAAGGATAGAAGTGAAAAAAGACATGATAAACCAAACGGAGCAAAGGATATAGAGGGCAGAGATGAGAGAAACAAAAGTGATAAGACTAAAAGAAGGAAGGGAGGAGAGGCGACAGAAAGATAAATGGAGACAGGATAAGTGAGAAGAGAGGGAAGATGAGAAATAGAGAAATGTGAGAGGAGATAGAGGACATGGGACAGAGAAAATGAGATAAGGTGTAGTATACAGAGGAGCTGTTATCATGACTGATTGATCTCATTTGACCCCGTGTATTTATACCCATCTAGCTTTATGACAATATCTCACAACATTGCATTTTCTTGCTTTCACCCCAAAATGTAATTTGTACCCAGCAAATCACTTCCTTCCCTCCACGTGACTAGAAGCTACCAATTTTTTAAGTTAGTGTTTTTTTTTTTATTGTAGTGCTAAGAAATAATTTTACTGTAAATGTCCTAGTCTATCGCAGTAAAATATCCTGGATCCTGTCTGTAAAGGTTTCTTACCTACAAATTTCTTTTATCTCTACTTTATTAATACTTAAAAGCTCTTTCAAAGCTGTCAATGGTCTTGATGTAAAGTTGACATAAGTGTGATATGTTTTTATTTAAATCAATGCATATTGACCAGGAAATGCTTCATCATCATCATCATCATCATCATCATATCATCATTGTCATAATCACAATCATCATTGTAACACAACACACCATAAGATTTCTGGGCACTGTAGTCTTTGAAGCCCTCAGTCATCATGGCTGCTGCAGTTTTACGTAACAAACTAGAATTTATTATTCTTTACACACACAGGCTATAGGAACAGGTTTCAGCTAGCTAAGATACTTAGCTATCAACAACACAAGACCTGCAGACCAGGGGGTGAGACGATAGTGTTTCTGGATTCATAGACAGAGTTTAGCCATTGCTTTTTTCCAGTTACTGCTCCAGTCTGTTTGAAATTCATGGCTATGCTTCACTTGTCATTTAAATGGCTTTTAAAATATCACTACATTTTCAGACACGCCCGGAAGAGCGCATCTAAACTTTATTTGCAACGCAAACTTCATGACCTGACTGAAGGGCCAAATAATTGTAGACCAAATTCCAGCTTTTTGTGCATCTTGACTTCCCACCAGCTCAGTCTCCTATAAATAATATTTATTTGGAACTATTTGATGTCAAGAAGTAGTGTCATGTTTATAAATTCAGCAAATTGTTTTAATGGTGGTTAAGAGTGTTTCTTCAACATTGGTTTCTCTGATCTCATGTCCTCTTGCATTTCTCTTTTTATTATATAACTAGGACCATAACCAAGTCTTTCCCACTTGTTTTGGTCATTATATCTTTGCAAACAGCTTAACCATTTGAGTTATCATGCTTGATCATTGCAGAAATACTAACCAATTGAAAATTGTTGAAACCAAACATCTTGCACCATGAATGTTCTGTCTGATATCTTTACATTTCCAACTTTTCTTTGTTCAAATAAGTCACAATATGGAAAAATTATTTGTTGGAGATAAAGCTGGTCCTGTAGCACTCCATGAAAAAAATCCTATTAAAACAATGAGGTTACCTGTCCCCAAGTTGCCCTGATAAATTTCATAGATGAGGCAGCAGTATTTTACTCTCAATGGCAAAACTCTCTCTATGCTTCCTGCAGAAACTTTACCAACTACTGAACACAAATAAATGAACACGACAAATAAACAGACATTACAGAGATATTAAAACAAAACAAAACATACAGCAGAAGTCATACGTAAGACATACATCATGAATTGATACAGAAAACCATAAACAGTTACGTCAAAGAACATTTTGGGGATCGCTGGGCCAACACACCATATTATAGACTAATATAATGATATTTATCTGTATCATACCCAGGTATAAGATAACACACCATTAATATAGGTTTATTTCCAGCCAATTCAAATTGAGAGGGAAAAGTAGTCCTACTGTAGGGGAGCAATATGCAATGAAAGACAGATTTTTTAGATTGTTTGAAGACACAAGTGTAAAATGTTAAATCTTAAGTTAAGTATTCTTGTGCATCAATCAGGATACACGTTATGAAAAGATTGTGCACAGGAAACAAGCCTTTTTTGTGGATGAACCTAGAACCATTGTGAATAAAACAGATTCCTCTTGATTAAGTGAGCATTACTAAGTTTACAACAGAAGGACTCTTTGGCAGTAACAGAAAATTCATATTATGGTGACGCAACTTCCATTGCATATTGCTGACCTTCAGGAAAAACACATGGACAACAGTATGGGAGTCGGGATGGATGAGAGGAAAGAAAGGAGGTTGAAGTCTTTAAGGAAGCGTGAAAAACTTTCCATAAATAGCACTGGTGGGAAAGATGGATGGACAGATAAAGGGAAGTGAAGGCAGAGGAGGAGGGGGGAAAAATAGCAGCGTCTTTTTGTTTAATCCCTTGTTCGTTTTAATCCCTCTGGGCAAATCATCCATTTTAGAAAGAAAGAGAGGGAAGGAGGGTGGGAGAGGGAGGCCAGAGGGGATCTGATTAGGGAAATAAAGTGCAGGAGTCTGAAGTTTGTAGTCCTTAGATGAATTTCTGTAGTCCTTGCCAGGAGACAGGGTTCTCTGAGATAGTGCTTCCGTGCCATAGTAGCAAACATTCCCCTCTGCGGGGTGAAATCAGTCTGAAAATGAGCTCTGAACAAAGAATATTTGCTTAAAGCAAAGTCTGTGGTCCTTTAAATCTCACCAGTTTCATTAAAACTATTGTGAATTCTCCTCTGAGCCAGCCTAAAAGCATAGTCCAAGAAATACCAGAAAATTAGTTTGACCACTTTTTTCACCATAATAAGAGGCTTTTGATCAGTCCAGATACAGATCATTTAAACAAGCATCAAATAAGCAAGAGCCTTAATCTGAGGACTAATACAGCAAATTCCAGTTGAAATGGTTTGTTCCCCGTTGAACTGATCGATAGGATTTGTTGTAGAATCTCATCCACAGCTCCAGTCTAGGACACCTGGAGGATGTTATTGGTCCAGAGAAGATCCAGAAAGAAACAGATCCTGGTCCAGACAAGGAAGAATATCTAAACGTTGTCTCTGACCTCATCTATTTGAAAGGTCTAGTCATCCATGAATGATCATTTATGTCGATCCAAATAGTTTCCTGTTCCATATTAAACATCCCTAACATGTCTCAGGAGACACAAGACTCAGGAGACTCTTTGTTTGGTTTTCTATCAACGTATTATCTTATCCCACTAGTTTCTCTGCAACAAAGCGCTAGAGAGGCGTTGACTACACAAAATATATGACATCTATTTGAGTCTGTTTCTTTGAAACTTTGAGGTCCAAGGGAACGGCAGAGGAGCAGTAGGCCAGACGAGAGTGGAGGGATCTGGGCTGGAGTCTCGGTTTTTTGGAGGAACTACTGGCTTTGGAGAGGTTGAGGAGGAGAAAGATGCAACCTAATCACCACAAATTCTTCTTATCGTTGTGAATTTTGGTTCATACATACAGTAAATCCCTGCAAATTCAATCCTGTTATAGAAATACTGACTAATTGCATCATGAGTGTCGTGTAACAGCTTAAATGATATGTTTCATACTAGAGTATCAAATAATTTTTTTCAGCCAATATAATGTTAAATTCAGCAGCAGCCAAGAGCAGCAGTAGGTGGTTGGTAGGCGAGTTGGAGGGATGATTGGTTACAAATACTGCAGTGAGAATGCATCCAAATGGAGGAGAAAAATCAGGGAACAGATAAGGTATGTGTGTGTGAGGGAGTGTGTTGGAGAGTGGGACAGAGAGGGAGAAAGTTAAAAATAGAAAGAGGACCAAGAAAGGAAGGCAAACAGAGAGAAAGGTGTCAGTTTGAGAGTCGGGGGGAGAGATACTACAACGGTCTGTATGCATAAAACAAACTCTTTCATCTCTCTCCTCTTCGAGCCCTTTTAATTTTCGCCCCTTCCAACCTTCACCCTTTGACATGCCAACCCTCCCCCGTCCCATCACTCATCTAGGCCACAGAGGAAATCTGTTTCTCCTCCCTATCCTCCCCGTCTGCCTCTCCGTCTCCCATCAGTGGCTGCCTCTTCTTCAGCTCTCTCTGGTACTTGGCCATCAGCGAGGCGTAGATGCAGCCATAAGCTGCAGCTGCAACCATCATGATGCAAACGATGCCGCACACCACACCGGCAATCACCACTGTGCCGATGGCACGCCGCACGCTCACTGGTCGATAACGAGCTCGGACGCAATCTGACGGGGCCTCTCCGCCTCCTCCTCCACCTCCCGTGTTTGCAGAGGAGTCATCACCAGTGTTGCTGTTGTCAGAAATTGGTGTAGCCCCACTGGGGCTAAGAGCGTTCCTGCTGCAGGGAGGAACGCCTCCTTGTCCAGAACGGGAGCCCTCACCTCCTCCCCCTCCGTTTTCGTCTTCAAGTTGGAGGCAGTAGTTGAACATTTCCACCGGAACGCCTCGGATGTCTCGCCCACGCAGATCCTTCGGTAGCGTGCACTCCACCGCGTCCACTTTTCCCCCTGACGGAGAGAGAAAGAGGTGCAGAGACAGGAGGACAGGGAGAGGTCATTTATGAAATGCCTTATGCCTGTAAAGCACTACCAATTAACTGAGAGAGAGGAGAAGACGGAGAGGGGGGTGGTTGAACCAACACTAGGATGAGTCATACATCACTTAACACACACACAGAGTTTGCTGTGCCCGCTGCACTAAGTTGGAGATAGCCTCAACTAATCCCTTCTATAATTCATGAGATGACATGCCTAGCTTCAGCAGAGCTCCAGTGTATGTGTGGAAGAGAGAAATATCTGAGTCACTAATTCCCACAGGCTGCAGGAGGGTGGGGGGAATCTACTTTGCTATCATCCCATGCTGTATTTGTCTCCACACATAGTATTTGTCTCGAGGTTGCATGTTGAAGAGCCGTTGATCTGCACCCTCATATGCGTAAAGTAACAGAAACAATGAGATAAAGAAGGAGGATAACAGAAAGACAGGATGAGGAAAGTGGTATTTAGCCCCCAGATGCTTTTATCTTGGCGTATGACAAAAGAATCCCCTTTGCAAACAGAGCTCGCTCTCCAAATATCTCCAAATATCCCAGCGCCTGAAGTGGTTTGCATGAGATAGAAGTCAACACAGGCTGCTGTCACCCAGCATTTCACACTTGTTCAGTGCTTTGTCTTACTTTCTATAACATATATCATGCATCATCTACCCTTTTAACAGCCACTGTCATGCTTTCATGTTCAACTCCGAAACGTCTCCTTGTAATTTTCTCTGCTGCTCTGATGATTATTAAATTATCATGTCCGCCGCGTGTCTGTCTCCGTCTGAAGTGTACCGAACTGAGCTGGAGAGCACAGCCCAGCAAAGCAGAAGAGAAGCAGAATGAAGGAAAGGGGAGAATGGAGCAGAAAAGAGAAGAGATGCTTCATTAGCGGGGCAGCTGAGGCCCGAGGCGCTGAGGTGAATGTAGATTTTTACACATGAGGAGCGGAGAGCAGCTGTGGTTATCTGATGTATTAACAGCCTGCAGAGACACGTGGATAACTCACACAGTACACACAATGAGCGTGGTAATGTGCATTCACACACAGATGCAGTTTTATTATGCTGCTAGAAACACAGGCATGCACACTAGAAACACACACTTATCTCTAAGGTGAACTCTCATCCACTAGTTTCTGCCCACCACCTCCTGACTCTTTTGCCCTCTTCTTCTACTCCATAATTGAAATCAAACACACCCTTTCAAAGCTCCTCTAACATAAATCAAAACTCTACCTCTGTACAGCAGCCACTCCATCCAGTGTTTGAAATCGCGGAGGTTGCAGTCACATTCCCAGGGGTTGTGTCCCAGTTCCAGGTGTTGTAGGTTGGCAAGTGGCTCAAATGCTGCCCTCTCCAAACCATGAAGCCTATTACCCGCTAGAGACAGCCACCTACGAAATAATTAGAATAAGAGTAATTTATCCTCTTAACTCCAACAAAAGGGAAGAATTTACCCTTGTTGCACTGATTTAAAGCCACTGTGTGTGCTGTACTATCATACTTGGGCAATAATTCAATATTATCATAGATTGAATAATTTAATCAACATTATTAAAATTAAAGTTATTTAATTTAACTGTGTGAAATAACAGATTTATCTCCTCAGCTTTTATTATGTTTTTTTTTTTTTCTTACACAGTCATACTGTACTACAGGATTATTTTCAGGGCACTTCCCCTGACCTCTGACCTTTGACCTCCTCACTGGCATAGTGTTAATAATGTGATCTTACACTATTGTTGCTCTGGGGATCTGAAGGAGCACATTTATTTAAACATGCCACTGTACGAAGTGTGTTTTGATGCCTACCTGAGGCTCTGCAGCTCGTCCAGTAACCCAAGAGGAACGGAGGACAGACCGTTCAGGGACAGATCCAGACTCTGAAGACCCCCCAAACCCTGTAGAAACATCAAAACAAGCTCTCCATCTTTCCATCTGTGCTCATACATCACAGTACTGTACAGTGCACTTTTCCCAGATGTCATATTAATATTATTGGCCTTTTTTTTTTTTTTACTGTTGCCAAGAGGCACAGCATCACTCGATGGACTAATCTTGTTTAATTTAGTGTCCCAAGTGAAGTCATGACACCAGCACATCCTGCAGCTTTGGTTCAGATAAAAGTGGATGAAAGTGTTGAGCAAATGGTTTATTACTAATTTACCACCTGGATGGGAGCCGAGTCATGTACTATATATCTACTTAAGTTGGCTTGACTCCTAAAGAGCCTGTAGCACCTTGCCCAAGGGTTGAAACGGTGTATCAGTAGTGGTATCAGCATTTTGGTGGAACAACATATCTGATGGTATATCTCACAAAGTACATGACAGACAAACAAGAGTGTTACATGCATCTTGAGAGGGACTGTACTGCAGATTGTACTTAGTATAGTGTTGTATTATCTGCAGTACCTACCTGGAAGAGTTCTCTGTCCATTACTGTTAGTGAGTTGTTGTGCAGAGTCAGCCTTGTCAGGTTGGACATGTCTCTGAATAATCCAGCTGGCAGATTATCCAGGTAGTTATTAGAGAGGTCCAACTCCTAGAATACACACACACACATACATATTTTCATTTACATACACATTTGCATCATAGAGACTTCTCTGACAGTCTTATTGAAAATGACCTAAAAATGGAATGTGAAATAAAAAAAAAACCTTTCCAAGAGATTTTATGCATAAGGCCTTGAGGAATCTTTTAAAATAGATCCACTGCTCCAAAACTTTAATGCACATTTAATAACTGAAGCTGACACTCTTTTTCACAGTCGCTCACATAGAGTGTAATGGTAGGGTAAGTGTAAAAATCTACATAGATCACCAGTGTAACAAGCAGTCTGGATGGAGGAGAACTTATGTCCACAGAGGCTGAGCAGTGTGGAAGTAAACTGTCTTTCAGTTCAGCTAATTAAGGAGTTGACCTTTGAGATACATACTGTGTATATTATATGCAGTAATATGAAGTATTGCATATGTCCTTGAAAAAAAAATATTGTGAAGGATTCTCACTGGTTAACAGATAAATAATGCTTTTACTGTTTATGAAGCATTGACAGTGATGTGACCCACACTAAGAACTGAGGATTGGATGTAGACAGTAGGCAGGGGTTATAACTAATGAGGTTTTTTATCAAGCCTTTTTTCAGCTGCAGTAACCATCCATCTTTTTTCGCTCTTACATTTCAAATACAGATTTAACTGTACTTTACACACAATAGCTGAGCATCTCTGCAAAACCTTGAAAGTGTCAATTCCACTAACTTTTCAGAGTGAGAGCAGAGGTTGTCTGCAGTTCGCTCAGTATGAGACTCACCATACAGTATCACTTATTGTCCTGGGGAGAAGTTAGTGTGTGAGGTCAGTTCAGATAACACTGTAAACAACAACAACATAACAACACATACAACAATAAACAACAGGCTGCAGACCTCCAGAGAGGAGAGGTTAGCGAAGGCAGAGGCTCCCAGCGAGGCAAGCTTGTTGTTGGCTAGCAGGAGGGAACGACTCCCCGGAGGCAGGAGGTGAAGGGGAGGCAGGGACGAGAGACCCCGGCCCCCGCAGTCCACCAGGCCATCTGAGTAGCAGAGACAGGTGGGAGGGCAGGCGGAGGCTGGCGGCAGCAGCGCTGCCAGGAGGCAGAGGACACAGAGGAAGACTTGAGGAGGAGAAAGAGGAGAAAAGTGAGAGAAGAAACATAATTATTTAGTGTTTTGGGTGATTTATATTTTCAGTGTGAAAACAAACCAGGAGGATGAGCACAGAAGGAATAAATAAGGGGATGTATGAAGAGGAATGCATTGAAAGACAGAGTGGTTTTAAGTGGAAATCATTGTTAGATATGAAGCCGAGGAATCGCGTTGTCTTTTGCGCTGTTAGACACATAGTCAACCTGGCGCTCTTTGAAATAGTCTCTCAATAAATCATAGAAAGTAGAACCAGAACTACCCCTGTCACGGAGGCTTTTATGGTTGTCTAACAAAATCCGAAAAAAAGTGAAAAGACTCAAAAGAGAAGGGAATAAAAAGGAAAAAACTGAAACAAAAAGACCAGGCAAAGGAGGAAACAGCAGCTCGGGCCTAATGAAATACTTTTCTGTACCAGAGGCAGTTTTGAAATGCTATTTAAATGCTAGAATTATGCAGGAAATTTCCATTTCTACCATGTTGGGCCACAGATCGGAGGTTTTCATGGATATTTTGTCTGATCCTGTTTGTGTGATCAAAAAATTATAATTTTATCTTTGAGAGAGAAACAGAAAAATATTTTGACTATGAAAACTGAAAAATCCTTTCTAAGGCCATATACTGCCTGAAGGATTGCCACAGAACCAAAGCGTGCGTGTGTGTGTCAGTTTATTCTGATTCCGCAGAATCACAAAACTGTCTCTGTCCAAAAAAAGCTGAATTTGTGTGTTTTGTGTTTATGAGTGAGTGTGTCTGGCTTTGTCTGTTTCGTCTTTGTCTTTCTGTCTGTGTTTGTGTTCATCTCACAGCAGTCTGAGTGACACTCATGTGGGAAACCCCCTCTGTTTTATTTCATTTTCAACTCATTGTTTTCCTGCAGACTCTGCTCATTTCATCATTTGCACTCATTATCTCTGTTTCTCTCTGTTTCCTCTTTCATTCTGTTCCAGTTTTTTGTGGCCCACACTTTTCTTCCATCTTCAATTTTTTGCTCCTTTTCTTTTATTTGCATCAATCGGTTCATTTCATATTTATTTGTTTCTCTGCTTGTCTGTCTTTGCATCTGTCCGTCCCTCTCTCCACTCTGTAATTCCCACACGAGTCTCTTTATCTTTCTCATTCTCTTTCACTTGGAGTCTCTCAGCATTACTCTGTATTCCCTCAGTGTCTTGTTACAGTGGCTGACTTTGTTTCTGTCCAATGGCTTATCAGCACGACTTGGGCTTTATCTGTGTGTGTGTGTGTGTGTGTGTGCGTGTGTGGGCATATGCTTGTGCATCTGTGCATGCATTTGTGTTAAGCACCAACAAAGCGTGATATTAAGAAAACTACTCTATCTAAACTCCAGACACAGACACAGCACTTCTTACTTCCTGACAAGGCTCTTTGCTTCTCCAGCAGATTTCATCACTTGCATCATCTGCATATTATTAGCATCTATTTCTCAGCATGCCATTGCCTTTTGTCACACTTTGTCTCACCCGCTCCCTGTTGTGGTATTTTCTCTCTCTGCTGGTCCATCTGTTTTTCTCTAAATTTGCCTTCTTCCTCATTTTCTCTTTCCTTCCTCTCACTCGCATTCAAGAATTAATTCCCTCTCACCACGCACATTGGCAGTCTGGCTCTTTGTGTGATGAAACTCTGTGAAACGGCCCTTTACTGCCCAGTCCACATTGTGATATGCAACAGACAGACCTGATGAATATCAGAAGATATGAGCGATCAGAATGAAGTAACTCGACTTTCCTCAGGGTGTCTGTATCTCATACTAATAAAATATGAAGTTTGGAATGAGGCAATGAGAAAGAAAGTTGAGAGCATGCTTCATCCCATTAAAATGATTTTTAATTGCCTTTAAACTGTCATAAATAGACTTCTAATGAAAGCTGAATGTAGGAAATTGCAGTTTTGCCACTGGATACACTTAAACCTAATTAATGTTAAGTGATGAATGGAAATATGTGATGAAGGATTTGTGAAAAAATATCATCTGTGGTCTTTAACATATTTCAGGTATTTATTGAGAATGACTCCTTTAATAATGTGTTGGAGAAGAACTAATATTGATTGAGATTGATTTGATTACATCGTCACAGTTTTCCTTTTTAATTGAAACTTGAAGTTTCCATGGTCATTAAAAATGTATTAAAGTACATAGCACTTTGTTGGAACCTTTGTAAAACACATTGCATAGTTCTGAGAATACACACTGACAACAGGCGGAAATAGCATCTTTTCTCAGACAGTTTTCACCTGCCACACAGAACGTGACCACCTTGAACCAGGACACTGCTTCATTTTGCATTCTGAACCAAAAAGGTTCATAAAGTAAAGATTGTGGCCTTAAGAGAAAAACCAGTGTGTGAACTCTCTCCTGTTCCTGTGTCTGTTATCCTCTCCGCTCCATCCTGCGGTATAATCCTAATCTCTGGGAAAATTAGCCCCATTTCATAAACGGAGAAAGGAGAGATTTTGAAGTATCCTGAAGCGTCATGTGCCGTCTTACTTTGTAGTGGAAATGCTTCAGAGGGCCAATCTTTGACTGAAGCAGCTCAGTGGGAATGTAGAAGGATTTTGCTGCACAGTGGCTGTGAATTTCCCATAACAGGTTTGAAAAGGTGCAGTAGTGCAGGAGATTTGTGAGGACAATGTTGCTCAGAGGTAGAAGCACTGTTACACAACTGACTGAGAGTGAAAGAGCCATGGAGAGAGAAATTGTGTATTTTGTTGCTTCTCCCTCGTACCATACCAAATTTTAAATTGCGGTCATCTTTGTGCACCATTCATCTCTCTCATTCTGTGATATGGGCTTTATTATCAAAGTATTTTTTTTTTTTTATCTCCCTTCACTCTTCCTTTCCTTTCTCCTCACCACAACCCCAGTCCTCCCTTCTTCTCCTCCTCTTACTGTACACTATAACTCCCCCTCAGCCCCTCCCTCAGTGCAGAAGCCTATCTTCCAACATTTATGAGTGGTTTTAGCTGCTCTCGTGGAGGAGGTGGTTGTTGTTTTGGCTTATTTTAGCTGCTCCAAATCCTCTCTGCTGTAGCGCTCCACACAGCCAAACCAGAAGGGAAATATTCAGCCACAGTCAAAGGAAGATAGGGAGGTTCAGTCCAAATAAGTTTAAGTGGTTCTGTGCAGTTTAATTCAGTCCAAACAGACTTCAGACTGAATCTTTTATAAGAATCCCCAAACACATGCCGTAAAAGTGCTGACATTTTTGGCAAATGTAGGCTGGCAATGCTCTCAGCGATGGGAAACAAACTAAGACAAGGCATTAAAATGAAACAAGATGTTCCTGTTTGATTGAAGCAAGACTTCTGAGGCAACTCTGAGAGCATTATTGCCCGAAAGACTTCCAACACCCCCAGCCAGTTGTCAGAAGTGACACTTCTTGAAAAATTCAGTCCAAGCAGTCCAAGACTGATCAATATTAATAATCATTTGGCTTAGAAATATTTAATACTTAATAACAATTTTTCCTGTCTTTTGTTTTTTGCCAGCCTGCACATTCATCAATCAAGTTAGTGCAGATCAAAGCTACTATTAAAAAATTCTTTGTTATTGCCCAGTGTGAGGATCTTTCTGACCTGTCTTTTAGCTAACATCCTAACTAGCACACCCATATACAGCCAAATGTGCAGATGTATGTTTAAATTATGAAAGGGAGTAAATGATGCTTTAATTATAGCTAATCTTTGAATTGGGATAATTAACTGTCTGTGTGTCTTTGCATCCACAAATCTACAAAAAGGCACATCTTTTTGTGTCATTCTTACTGTTTTTCCCCACATAGGCACAAAAATCTAAATTAAATTACACTGACTCTGGTGTCATGTGATTTTTCCACTGTAAACGTGGTGATGTTTGACAGCGTCTCTCAGGCAACGCTGCTTGACATCTCCGGGGCCTCAGCTGTCTGTAAGTTTATATCCAGGGGCCCCTGGGTGACACTGGACCCTGCCATGATGTCATTACCACTGGCACTTCTGTTACTGAGCCCTGTCGCATGTTACCAGGGGCCAAGCTGTTTTCCATGCAATCGACAGACTCACTGCTATCCTGTTACTAGAACGACCAGCTGTCCTTTATGCAGCACACTCACTCGCCTGCATTTCTTAACTCTTTAATGTTTCACATGGTTCTCTGTGCAGGAGTCTGACCCAAATACTGCTGCATCAGCGGAGTTTAGATTTGAGTCCTGTGACTCCCAACACAGGCTACAATGCTGATTCCAAAAAAAGTTGGCAACATAAATAAAACAAAATGTGTTAATTAGCCAATCCTTTTTGACATGTTCTCCACTGAAAACAGTATAAAGACAATATGTGTATTGTTTGATCTCATCGACTTCATTGATTTTTATAAATATCTGCTTATTCTGAATTTGATGCCAGTGACACATTTCAAACAAGTTGGGACAGGAACAACAAATGATAATGAAAAGTCTGGACTGATCCAAAAACACCTGTATCATGATCGTATCCTGATTGGGAATGAAAGGCTCATCATGGAAAGGTTCAGTTGTTCATAAGAAAGGATGGAGGGGGTTAAACACTTTGTAAAACACATGACCATATAAAGGAGATTACTACTTGGGCTCATAAAAAAACATACAATTTACAGTAGTGTCCATATGTTGCCAGCTGTTTTAGCTGCCATTTCAAGACATCATCAAAGCAAGATAAAAGACCAGGATGTACCCACTGTGTGCCTTTAGAGACGTGATGGATATGTGATAATGCCTTCACCTGTTTGAGTAACATAGACAGCTATGAATAGAGAGGTATCTTAAACATTATAATCTGTCGTATATGATTTGTTATGTGTCATCTGTATCATCACAACACACTGTGTAGCCTGTTCCTCTGCAGCAACGGTGTCTGTGTAATTTGTTAGAGGCTGTTAGGGTACACACTGATCTGCACTGTAACCTGAGACCTCCTTTAGTCAGCAGATGGAAAATAGCCAGCCACTGTGAGCCTGTGTGCTCACCTTGAATGTTTGTTAAACACACTATACCACCTCACTATATATATGGCTTTTCTGTTTAAGGGTTAGAATAAGAGGTACAAACGAATACACAACAAGCATACAAATATAATGCCAAGGTCCCAGCAGTAGCACATTATTTCAACAATAACAAGGTTACTGTAGCAAGCATGTGCTGTAAATAAAGTGAGCATTGATTTATTCTTAAGTTATGTATGCAAGCGTAGTTACATAATGTTAATGTACATAATGTACGTGACTAACATACTTGTTTTTAACCCAAACCATGATCTTTTCCAAAACCTGACCAAGTAATATTGTTGCCTAATCCTAACCAAGTACTTTTGGTGACTCAACGTACCCAAACTCACAAAATTAACCACATGTTTAAATATTGTTCCCAGCAATCTTTATTTTTAAAGTCTTACTGGATGTTGCACAGAAACCTGATTCCATAAAAGTTGGGACACTGTGTAAAACAGAAAATGAAAACAAAATCAGTGAAGTTGATAAGCACTTAAATATATTATCTTTGAACTGTTTTCAAGTATGTAAAAAAGAAATTAGGTTTAAACAGCATCTAAACTTTTTTGGAAAGGATTGTTTTTATTACGCTAGAAGGTTATATGGTGTCATAGTTTGAAGTGTAGGGCCAATGTCCAAGCTACTATATTTGACAAGTTGGAAGTGAGAACATGTTGTCACAAAGAGGAAGATATGGTCTCACACACACACATACACACACAGCAGTTGTAGATAAGTAGGAACAGGGTGGAAGGGTTTAGGCTGTACTCCTGCTGACAGTGTGATGAGGAGAGGAGAGATTGTAGTCCACAATCTTGGTTTTTATATTTTATTTCTTAGCCCCTATGGGATTTCTTCAAATATTTCTCTTTTTCTGTTTTTCTCTTTCTCGTCTCTGTTTACTCTGCTCGCTCTCTCATCCTCCATTTCTCTCCCACCTACTCTCTCTCCCTATCTCCCCTGTCCATTTCTCCTGTGATGAATTCTGCATTGGTAAGACAGAATCATTATTTTGACTTGGAGGGGTGAGTGGGTAATATGTAGGCTGATCTGCCTCTCTAATTCGTGCTATCTGTATCAATTTGCAGTGACGCACACATGCACACACAAAAGCACGGCCCGTGGGTAAAACATGACATGCAGTGATGCTGTTTTTGTGATAGTGACTCTTAATTAGCAAGAATGACAGGTAAGACAAAGAGTGGGAGAAGATAAAGGGATAGGAAGTGTTGAAAAACAAAAGATTAAGAAAAGCATAATTTGTGGCCAATTCCAGGAATTCCACTATCGCAGCCACATATTTACTGAAACACCATCTCTTTGACTGGTGTAATATTGCTTTCTACTGACCACTCAACTGGGACTCAATCCAAGGCTGAATGCTTTCAGAATTTGGAGAGAAAATGAAGGATGCTTGGCTTTTTTATGTCACATCCGCATCAGTGTGACTAGAATAGAATAGATTCTGCCGTGGATGTGTGACAGGTCATAATGTATGCCCACTCATTCCTCAGAAGGGACGGATAGACAGATGGTATCGATCCAGAGCGTGAGCACACACACACACTCACACACACATAGACACAATACAGGAGACAGTCGTCATGCTGCGGTTTTAATGCAATTTAGTTGTTTTTAGTAGCTTATTTTTATGTGCTGTAACCACATTTTTTTTATAGATAGACAGATGGATAGATAGATAGGGGTGAAGTGGTAGCTCTAATCCTAATATTAGACTTACTTGTACAATGCTTGAGACCTCTTATCTTTATAATTGGATGCCCTTTTCAGAGGCTTGTGGAGTGTTCACTAAGACAAATCGAGCACATCTCAAATGGCTATATTATCCAAGATCCATTATCAGCAATTTTATATGACTACTTGTAGTAAAGTACTATTTTTTCCCAGGAATAGGCCTTGCTATGATCATCATAGCTTATCAGCGTCATGCTGGAACCATGCTGGACTTGCTTTGAGTGTAACACCGACTGTATCAGTGTCATTCGGCAAGTGCTGAACGAGAGTGGTGCTGTTTGTGGTGCAGAGGATTATCCAGATTTGTGCCTGCCAATGTCCTTTGAAAGTGGGCCAGTATCATGTATTTGCGTGTTTCATCTGGCAAATTCCTGTTGTACCTGCACCTAGCTAAAGTGAACAAAAGAAAAGAGAAAATTAAGCCTGGTGTACTGTGCTTCCGGGCATGTGCATGTAGTTTTCTGCATGGACAGCTGGAGCTGGTTCAAGGTCACCTCAGCAGTAGAAATCTTCTAATTCCTACATTATGCTGGTGGCCAGGCTGACGTAAAGTCACCACAACAACAGACTGTAGTTTAATTCCTATATCACAAACATTAGAAGCCACAAAGGTGGTCAGGGGTCAAAGCTACACTGCAATGACAGAAGAGAATATGCATGTGTTTCTAGAAACATCAATGCTATAAACCATTGTAGGAAAGAGGAAAAACAAAAATTCAAAATGTTAAAGTTGTCCCTCAATATAGGAACCTTGTGTTCTTTGTGGATTAATACCTGTGTGCCTACTTTTCGACCTATCAGTTGCATTAAAATAGCTATTGATTACATACTTGCCAGATGCTTTGGATTGTTTGCCAACAAGCTGTCATTCCAGTATTTATTTAACTCCTCGTCTCATATAACACTATGTGAAGGGATCAGGCTCCACTCCAAAACTAAACCAACACAGCGCTGTGGCTTTATGCCAAGCCCAATACCGTGTGATGAATTTGGTGTGTAGGCACAATGTCACAGCTGACCGATATCTTTAAAGAGTTAATATCAAACTAGCTTGTTAAACAGGGAAGGTACCAAATCAATTCAACAACCCGATCGCTGCTGCAGGTGAACATAAAGCTAGTTACATCCAGTTTCGCTCCACTGTGGCTCTGATCCAAAACTTATGCGACTCCCTTAGTCATTGCATTGTGTTACAGCTGTACTCTAAGTACAATACTACAACCTAAGTCACAGTATTATGGCTCCGTTCCAAGCCAAATGTTTTAACCTCAGTCGGTGTGTTAGGTCTCCATTTAAAGCCACATGTTCCCTCCTCTCTCTCTCTCTCTCTCTCTCTCTCTCTCTCTCTCTCTCTCTCTCTCTCTCACTTTCCCTGTCACTGTTTTGATTAGAAGCTATGTGGCCAGTTAATCTGTCGGCTTTGTTTGGGACTTCAACAAGGTGCATAAACACACACACACACACAGTACGATCAGATAAGCTACAGTGTGTGTTTATGTGTGTGTGAATAGGAATGAATTCATGCCTGCGTGTGTGCAAATGTGTGTGTGCGTTGTGTCAGATGAGACAGTCTGCTGGGATCGTGAAGGCCTGGAGGCACCATATGGTCTCTGTGTCGCTCATAGACCTCTCTGTTCTCCTCTCTCGCCTCTCCTCCTTCATCCTGTCTTTTCCTCACTGTCTTCTCTCTTTCACTACGCCTCTTTGATCTCGCATCTCTCTTCCTTCTCCTCTCCGCCCCCCCACTGTTTCCATTTTTTTCTCGCTTCCCCTGTCTCACTCTCTGTCACTCATATTTTAGCTTCTCCTCCTCTGGTTTGCACTCTTTTTAAGCTTTTATTGTCTTTTTATCTGTGGTGTTCTGTCACTTTTAAGCTCTTTTAAACTCCTCTTTTTTCTTTTTACTGTCTTAGTTTTATTGGTACCACTTTATAGTAATTCACTCTTTATAAGGACTTTGAAAAAAAAACCTAATAGTTTAACAGTATTTTATTATTTACTAATGCTTATAGATCAATTATATGTGTTGTAAGAACATCTTTCTTGGTTGGTGTTTATTCTCCAGCAGGAAGACCCTCTATTGGACCCTTTATCTTAGAGAAAAACCTAGACCAGAATCAGTTTATTAACAACTTATTAAAACTTTTAACTGCAGATGTGATGGCTTATTTGAAAGACTGAAAGCCACAAGTATTGCATTGCCAATACTGCAGCTGCATTATTTCCAAATCGAAAGGATAAACACCATCCAGAGGGGATTTTTACAACCTGGCAAGCCAAAAATTGTTTGAATTAGTGGCTTAGAACTGATACAAAGCATTTGTAAGCCATTGATAAAGCTTATAAACCCTTTTATACTGGGCGACTCACAGTTGTGATCTTTTTAAATCATTATTTTTATTCTATTTCTCTCCCTTTGTTGAAACTCTGTTAAAATGAGAACTTTTCCTGAGAGCATGGGCATTTTTGTGATTATAAAAGCTCTTGACCAATATGGGTATTTTTAGGGACAAAGAAATTATGCAATACAGTGCGATGGAAATGCATTTATTTATCTTTTGGCACAAAAAACTTACTTTCAGCCACAGCTGTTTAATATTGGCTTTAAAACACTCAAAGCATCCTCCACAATCTTTCAGAGTCAGAGATGTCACATCACTTTCTGCCTCACATATCTTACAGCATTATATCATAGTTTATGACCATTAGTTGAAAATATGGCACACTTGCTGACACTGAAGAATACAAACACTTCTTGAAAGACTTTTTTCCCTTGTAAATCTGTTTTCTGCTCTCTTTTCTTTAGTGCTGCTGATGAAAGCGCACCTTTGATTTTTGTAGCAATTTAAAAGTTTGAATATGTACAGTAGATATTGAATGGAAACTCATCTCTTTGCGTCTTCTCTGCCAAATTCATCTGAATGAACTTTATCAGCATGAGACGAAAACACACTCTCGATGATTTGAACTCTGTCTTATAGTCTGACATATTAATTAGCTCTAATTTCATGGACTTGCCCCTTTCTACGTGTCTTCCAATGACTCAGTGTATATTTGTGTGTATGACAGTGTATAAGGATCTTGAAGAGTAATAGCAGAGATCAAGCTTTGCAAGAAAAGAAAACAGTGAAAAAGCAAAGAACGCAGAGAAAACACCTGTTAAAAAAAAAGGATGGCAATATTGATAATGCACACAGTGTCAACAAAGAATATTGAATTGAAGTGAGAGACAGAGACTGTTTTGGCAATATTGTGTTCCACTCATGCCAAGAACGTAATTTCGTAGAAGAGACACTGAGACGGAGGAACGCTTTTGATGACTGGTGGAGAACATTTTTGATTCATATTCCTAAAAGGCTTTAGCAATAATTTTAATGCAATATTTATGATGAGAAAGCTTAATGAAATGCACTGAGAGAGGGAAACTGAGACAGATAATGCAGTTATATTGAAGTGAATTTAATGCAGAGATAGATGGAAGTAAAGGCAGAGGACAGGTGAAGAGACAAACTAAGAGGTATGAGGTGGCGGGATGGAGATGAAGGGAAGCTGAGCAGCCCAGAGGGAGGTATATCTATCCACTCAGAGGTGCCATGTGGGTGTGTGGAGGTTCTGACAGATAGTGTTGCCCTGTTATTTAGTGTCCCCGGTGTTTCACAGCAGTTTGTGGGGGCGTTTTCGCCAGACACCTCTGGAACAATAATACCTCTCCAAGAGGAAGACAAAGATGGTCTCTTTTCTTGCAAAGCCATTTATTTCCTGCAGAAATTCCAGTGTGTGTTCACGTGTGCACACTTGTGTCGTACTAGGTGTGTAACAAAAGAGAGAAAGAATGCAGAAGGGAGCTTTCATGTTTGCCTATTAGCTGAAGAAGTGTCTGGAATCTCTCAGAGAGCAGGATCCATCCACTCCACTGTCTAAGCAACACACACACGCACGCACACAGCTGTCGTATCTGTTGCTATGCCACCCGACTTCTGATGGATTTTTGTTTTGACTGAGTGTACCATGGTATAAAATGGCGAAAGAGAGAAAGATTATGGGGTAAGAGAGATGGGGAAACAGGGCGGAGTGAAGCTGACAGAAAATTAGAGGAAGAGTGGAGAAGACACAGGTGAAAAAGGGGTCGAATGGGAAAGTGAGATATGTTAGAATGAGGAGAAGAGAAGGAAGAGTGTGAGGAGGGGAGAAGAAAAAAGGACAGGAGAAGGAAAGCAAAAGATGGATAGAAAAGGAAAGAATGGAAAGGCAGACAAATAACCTGGAGCTCTCTCCCCCATCATTCCCTCCCCATGCTTTTGTTTCTACAGACTGCTGGCTGTATTAATACATACAGTAATGTGGCATTTCACTGGAGGACTTGGCACATGGCCACTGCATGCTCACTGCCCTCATCCTTTGTGTGTGTGTGTGTGTGTGTGTGTGTGTGTGCGTGTGCGTGTGTGTGGGCATGCTAACATTAGCAGCTGTCAAAACAGAAAGTGTTCGTCCTTTCATGTGTAGTTAGGAGCACAATAGATGGGAAGATAGAGCAGAGTTGAGTCGGAACAGAGCACTATTTTTCTCCTCTTCTTGACAGTTTTTCTCATCTCTCTCATCTTTCTCCATCAGGCTTTTATTTTTTTTCGACTCACCGGGTCTGGCCAGGTGATGGGTGGTAGAGCCGGACGGGGGCAGGCCAATGCCTCCAGGGGGGTGGGTGTGGGGGGGCATGACACAGAGCTCTGCAGCCTTCCTCTGTCGGAGGGGCGGGACTATGGCGGCGTCAAGCTGCCATTCCTGCAGCCTCCAATAGGGTGGCGACTGCAAACAGCTACACCAAGCACCTGAGGAGAGAGAGAAAAAAGATGAGTGAGCCACAGAGATGGATAAAACATAAAAAGCATGAATGAACAAGAGCCATTTGCTCCTGTTTACACCATTTGCAAATCCTAATGCTGAGGCAGTATTATTGCACAGGGCTGCACCAACTAATGTGCAGTCACACACATGCATACACACACCCCAATACGCCAGCAGCAATGAAGGCTAAAGCAGCAGGATGCTGTGTGTCTGTGTGTGCGTTGTGAGACTTCCTTGAATACATTAAAAGTCTATTTCCATGTCTGTGCGTATGCATGTGTTTGCACCTATGCTCCCTTGTGTATGTGCACGTGTGTGTGCGCGTATGAGCGTGTGCGCAAGCATCATAAACTGCCCCCCGGTATTTCTTAGGCATAAATAATAGATGTGTGTCTTTGGCAGTTTACACAATCAGTTTGCCTTTCCCACAGACAGACCCCCTACTGCTACTGTCTGGCACAGAGACTGACACAGAGAGAGAGACAAAGTGAGAATGACACCAGGTGAAAGAGAGGGAGAAGTGAAGGAGAGAAGGTGGAGAGAGAAGGATAAATGCATAAACTGGGAAATATAGTGACATATGGAGGGAACTGAAACAGAACACTGAGTGAAGAGGCTTAATGGCAAGAGTAATGAAAAGAGACATTGTGTCTGTTTGTGTGAGTGATGCTGCCAAACTACCCTTGGGCAAGGCAGCGAGGGGCAGGTAACATAAAAATAAGACAGATACAGTAAAGTGAATCTGCTGCTTAGTGAGTTAACGGTGACAAACATGCCAGCTGTGTCAAGTACCTGAATATCTGAGGTTTCTGAGGGTGATGGTGTCTAACTGTTTCCATAAGTGATGTCAGACACAAAATCTGAGGTTTTCAGTAAAATATGCCAGCTATATGAGACTCTTGTGACTATTTAAGACAAATGTATTACCAATAAATCTGAAAACCTCTTTGTCTGTGATCACATCATCTAAAATGTCATGGAAAAATATGGCGGAAAAGAAGCAAGTCTTGTTGCTATTGTCCTATTAGTTAGTAGTGTCATTTTGTGATTTGAGAGAGATAGAGAGAGGCAACATAAGATTGGGAAAGTTGTGGACTGATCCAAAAGTACCTGTTTGGATCATTCCACAGGTAAACAGATTCATAGGTAACAGGTGATAGGATCATGATTGGGTATGAAAGGTTCATCCTGGAAAGACTCAGTCATTCACAAGCAAGGATGGAGCAAGGTTCACTTCTTTGACAAACATATGATTGTATAAAGGAGATTAATATATGGGCTCAGGAACATGTCTTAAAACTGCTGATGGTAAACACAGCTCTTTTGATATAATTGCATACTGTTTTTACTCTTGTTGTACACAGCCAACTTTATTGGAATCAAGGTTCAAGGCATAAAACCACTTTTCTCTTGATTTAAAAAAAGTTTAAAAACAAATGGCCCATTCCAATTACAGCAGTGTAATGATACATATTACACATACTTTAAAAGAGATGAGTCTTCCTGTCACTGTTGAGTCATTACAGTGAAAATAGGTTTTTTACAAGTGGGAAATTACCATGGGAGAAAGCTCTCCGGAACCTCAATACCACACGGCTGATATACGCTGTTGACTTGCACCCCCTGGGCCAATCAGTGTAATTTTGAAAATGCTGGAGTGCTGCTGTGAGATGCATCTTTTCCCAAAGTATCATCAAAACCCAATCAGCAGTGTGTGGAATATGGCACTAATCAGATTAGGCTGTTGTTCAAGGGTTAGCTGTTTGTGGCGGAAACTCAGAAACAAAAGCCGGCTTTTTCCCACAGGACACATTTTGCCGTAAAGTTGAATGAAGATGGAGGCAGTTGTGTGTGTGTTTGCACCCATTGGTGGTTTCATTTCAACTTTGCACCTGCTTAAAAATGATCCAGAGTAGTAGGATAAAGGATAAAGTGGACGCATGGAAGACCTGACAGGCAGATCTAGATGAAGATAGACAAGCAACTTTCTATGCATATAGCCGAGCAGACCGGCAGACAGTGACTGCAGTCACTTCCAAAAGTAACACTCATCAATCTGCTCAGAGTGACAGTGAGCTATTCACAACTGGTTATATATGAGTTAGTGGAAACTGGAGGAGGGAGACAGAGAAGGAAGTCGGGGAAGATGTGAAATAGGATAGAGGGCGATGATGAGGAAAGGAGATGTAGAAAGAGACAGTGATGAAAGGATAAAAAGACAATATAGGCGAGGCAGTGAATGCCAGAAGGGGAGGGGAGGTAAATATACAAGCAACAGAGAGGACATTAAAATTCTCCGCCACAACCTCCTGAGTGTTTCAGTGTGTGTGTTGAGTGTGGGGTTGTCTATGTGCGTCCCAGCGGTGCTATTTGTGTTATCATTATTGCTATTAGTACCTGCCAGACAGTGAACAAAATACAAAGCACTTTTCTAATCTATCAGCTCTCTCCCCTCTTTCTTGATATTCCCTCTGCATGTTGCATGTCTCCTCTCCAACATCTCCTCCTCCTCCTCTATATTCCTATCTTTTTCTTTATGACCTTCATCTTTCAGTCTTCTCTATTCCCATCTCTCCCTCCTGTCTCTCTCGTTCCGTCTCTCCCCCTCTCTGTCTCTGTTCCACTCCTTGACAATGGCGTGTACGGAGGATGTTCGCCAGATGGATTTCTTGCATGTGATTAAAGTCGCATTTTGCCAAGCTCTGCTGGGAAATTTTAGTTGTTCTTTTTAAATGAGCACATGAGCTTCATTTGAAAAATTCAGAAGCGCAGAGAGGAAATGCAGGGAACTCAAGGAATTTGGGGAGATTCCTTTCTCTACTTCAAATGTATAATTTAGTGTCATTTATTTATTATTAATGGCTTAATTGAAGTTTTGGCTATTTTTTGCGTTTCCATACTGTTTATGATTTTACTCATACACTGTAGAGCATTGAACAAAGCATTCTTCACTTAATGTGATGAATGCTGTTTGTCCTTCGTTTTAGTCGTTCATTAAATTAAATATTTCTGCAGCAGTTTCAAGCTGTGTGAAATCAATCTTTAATTCTTGTTTCAGCTTTGGGACTGCAAGTATTGCCTTGGATTGCGATGTTGGCTGTTTGTCAAATGATTCATGGCTTTGTGTGTGTTTGTTTTGATTTATTTGGGGGAGTAAAACAGTTAGGGTGGGAAGCAGCGTGCTACTTTACGGGAGAAAGCAAAATTACTCAGTCGTTCTAAATGTCTGCATTGATACAAAATGCTGAACGGAGCTTCTGTCAAGTTTATAGCCAATGCTGATTGTGTTTGTTAGCCCCTCATTCACGTCTCAGTGTTGATTGCTTGCTTCTCATTATTTTTTGTACACAAATGGGAGCGGATGAAAATGAAAAGGGCAGACGGAACATTTAAGCAATTAAAAAATGTGCAAGAAAAAACACATCATTCATGGAATGACATGGTGGAATGTGCCAAAAATGTAATTATGCAATCATGCTGGAATTAAATGATGTATTGTATCTGAGTTGTAGCGGAAGGTCACCTCTTCAGCCACATGTCACTGTTTACACATCAGTTCCCATCATGTTAAATGGGTGTCAGGCTATTCTCAGAAAGCTTTTTTTACCAATTTGACCTGGACACAGGGCCAGCCAAAATCCACACATGAACCTTGCACACATTCGCCCACACACGTGTAAATACTCTGGTGCCAAAGTGGCCTGCATGTTGGGGAATCAAGTAACACCTCCTCCCCTCCTCTGGGCTCCTCTTCTCTCTCCTCTTTCCATTCTATTTTTCATTCTGTTTCTTCCACTAACTGTTTCCTGTCCACACTTAAGCCGGATTTATTCTCTGCAGGGTGTTACAGAGGCTTCGCGCACAGCCCCGATGTGCATTTCCTCAAAAATATAACCGCACACCCTGGGGGCTCAGATAACAAGTAGAGACCACCAACTGTGGCTGGTCAACTTGGGCTGCTTGTGTGTTGTCCCACATGTTTATGACGTCAGTAGAGATTGCTGATAGTGAAAAAGTTACATGAATAAAGGCTCAGTAGTTCTGATTTTGTTTCACACTTGACAAATGTGATGATCTACTAAATCCATTTCCAGTACAAGAATCCCACCATGATCACCTCTGTTCTCTGTCATAAAGTGAATGAAATCATGTAGATTACTGTAGGTATATGCTGATTGTATGTTTTAGTAATCTACAGTAGCTATTGACAAATTTGCCTTCTCCAGTTCAAACTTTCTGGTCATGTGTCATCTATTCATGAAAAAGTGTAAACTTTAGATAGAAATGACAGCACAACAGCCGGAAATTGTACAACTGCCATTTAGTGTAGTGTTGGTGCTGCAACAGGCAATGGGTTAATTAACAATAAGTCCTTCCTACATGGAAAGCATCGACTGCAGAATGATCCAAACACAGTGGCAGAGAAGCTTAAATCCGGCTGCACTTGGCACAGGAGTGTGTGTGTGTGTGTGTGTGTGTGTGTGTGTGTGTGTGTGTGTGTGTGTGTGAACTTTCATATGTGTGCACGTCTTTGCCCATTTTGCCCATTTGAGCCAAGTGTTTCATCATTCTTGTGACATGTCCACTTAGCTTGACTAATAGTTTTTAATCAATATAGGTGGAATTCTGTCCAATTTGCCACCAAATTGAAATCCACCTGCACATAAGAGGACGTCTATCCATGTGTGAAGGCAGGTGTGTGTGTGTGTGCGTGTGTGTGTGCGTGTGCGTGTGCGTGTGCGTGTGATGGTATGAGTCTTTCAGTGTGGGTGTGTGGCCACTCAATGAGTGACATCACAGCTGTAAACACACAGCCTAATCATTCACCTTCAGTTGTAGATTTAACTCCCTCTTTATACCTACATGAACACCCACACACTCACACATGCATACATTCACACTGAAACCTTCATTAAAGCCTCTTTTCAGGGATCTATAAATGTCAGATATTTGACAAAACAAAACACGTTATACAATAGAGAAAAATGAAAAAGTCTTAACTGTGAGGATTGAGTTAATACCTCCAGTTGTATGTTCATCTATTTGCACGTGTGCATTTGTGTGTGCCTGTGTAACAGTGCAGGTTGCTAACAAAGGCAGAGAGAGGCAGTCAAGCTTCCCTAAATCAATTTTTAATTGCTTTCTTACATAGAAGAGAGAAGGGATTGAGGCAACACAACACACTTAAACACACACATACACACAGCTAAGCACATGCCGATAGCTTGACAAATAAGAACCACATATGTGTTGACAGGCACATGGTGCAAAAATATGTACAGATATATAATTACACACACACGTAGGTATGCAGACCCACACTTTACATAAACACACGCAGACACATGTTATGAAAGTGCACATGTGTCCAAAAACACGATTTGTTCAAGCGTACACATACATGTAAGCTTGAACACATACCACATGTGTCACATGCCAGGCACATACTTGTCTGAGAGCATATGCTAAATGAATATATTATGATTTAGCTTTTGTTGTGTGTTCAAAGTAAGACTTAATGAGCTCTGGATAAACAAGATGGACAGCATGCTGATGTGATAGAGATGGTCAAGTTTGCCTTCAGTCGGAATTGGATTTGGCAACTTTTGTCCTTTGGATATTGCATTTTAAGTACAATGTTATCATATTTTTTTTAAATCATTGTGTTGTTTTTCCATGTTCAGTTGTCTAATCTAGTACCATGCTCTAGATTAATCTACATTAAAATAGACTTTTCTCAACATTTAACATTTGTTATATGTTTAAGCACATCAGTATCACCCAGACTGTTCATACACATCTGTTGAAAATGATTTGATGAGTAGTTTTGCTGGAGTTTCCAGACTGGTCTCAGACATTAATCATGTGTTTAGCCGACATATCAAACTACAAAACTACCCATGGTGCTGGTGATAATTATTGTTTTCTCCAGGTTTATTTTAGAGTGCATGTGCATTACTTAGAGGGCATTTAGACAATTCCCATTAATTGGTAGCTAATGCAAAGAGGCACAAGAGCCTTGAGGACATTAGGGTGGAGTGCCTCACACCCACTACATTATCATAGTTATAGCATAATCACAGTGCAGTTCTTTCAAGTCAATCTTTTTTATAGGACACCTCTTTAAAGCAAGGTTAGGTTCTACACCCTACACAGTGGGAGTCAGACATGAGAATCAACAAGACACCACATAATAGAACCTATAAAGAATTTCAAACTGATTAGAATTACTGAAAATACCTTGAAGGTCAGAGAAACATGCAAGTAAGACACTTAGAAGAAGTAAGACAAGACAGAGGTTAGCCAAATAAAATGAAATATTACTGTGCTGTGTGTATCATATCCTTCACTTTCTTTGAGTTAAATTAGTTTGCCTATGGAGTGAATTGCACTGTAATCAAAGTGGTGGTATAACAGAAGACATTGTGATTATGTTTGCACAAATCCAGCTCCCAGAAATGCAGTAGCACTGTGATTTGCAGTAATTTTGTCGTAGTGGCCAAAGTCAGACTTGGTGGTCACATGACATCTTGGGACACTTTTTTTAAACCATACACATCCATTTCAAAATAAATGCATGAAAAACTTTTCCTGAGCATCATGCAGATCTTTAAAACCTTTTAGATTTCCCATACACATTAAGATTTACTATGGAAGGAATGGCCATATAGAGGTACAGTATTATATTTTTCAGTCTATATATATGTCAGTATATATGTTCAGTCATGCAGGCAGAGCTAGATAAAAACATGCTTTGGCATTAGAGCAAGAAGTGGTTGGAACTTTTTTGGGGCATTTTCACTAGATGAGCAGCCCTTACTGGAATACTTGGACTGGCATGTTTGAATACCTCATGTGATTTTAATACATTATGGCTGGTATATTTGTATTAACCATGTTAAACTTAGCTAGATCTCAGATTATGCATCAAGAGGTTTTGTATGAGACAAAGAGTTCCCATAAGATTTATGTTTCTTTTAAAATCATGTGGCACTCATGAAAATAACAGTGCCCTATTCTCTTGCTTAATATCATGTTATCATAACCATTTACTGTTTATGCCCTGCAGGGTGTGTTGTTATTTTCAAATAGTAGACAATCTTGACAGCATTGTTTCTTTTAAGGTCTGCTTCACTTGTCATTTTAATGGTTTACTGCTGCCTGACTTTGTCTTCTTTTGTGCTTAGCTGTAAAATATAAAGAACTAAAAAAATGCAGGAATATTCCTTGACTCATACGCCCATACTTGTGTATGAATACACTGGTTGTCTCACCTTCTCCCTCTGCTCACATCTGCAAGCTTCGTCCCAAAACCACAGCCCCAAAAAATTCCAGTGAATGTGCACATTGTTCGTGTTGTGTGTATCCAGGAAACAGGTTAAAGTCTGACATTTTCAGTGTCTACCTCCTCACAGCATGCACCTTTGGCCCCATGCAAAATACCCATTTGGTTGTGGAAAATATGGCAAGTGTCTGTCTGTTTGCAGTCTACTTTGTGTGACACTGTGCATAATTCAAGCCATAAAATGACGTGAGGAGCGGCTACGTTGAAATGAAGGTGTGCAAGAGTGAGAAGAAAACTAACACAGACTTACCTTATGACCAAATATCAGACAGCACCAGCCTTACAGCTTTCTGCCATCAGCCATCCCCCCAGAAAATATTCCAAAAATTAAAAACAAAAATCAAAAATCTCTCACAGGACAAAACATAGAAGAAAAACACTTGATTCTTCAGTTAAAGAAATCCATACATTCAAGATCCTGGTCAAATGAATAATGTAAGAATAATCCTTCTTTTTCTATAGAGACAATCCCCCCCTGCTTCCCCTTCAACCCACCAATGAATTGTGAAAAAGGAGGGATTGTTTAGAAAAAACGAGGGATTGTAGAAAAAAAAATGAGGTGAAGAGAGGCTTAGAGACACAAGAGGAGGGAAGAGAGGATAAGGTCCATAGAGGGGAGAGGGATGGAGATAGTTAATCCTTTTCTTCGGATCTATTCCCTATATGAATGATACGTCCAGCGCCGTCCTGTTCACTGGCTTGTGCGCTGCTGTGTGCGTCTGAGAGGCGTGAGCGTGTGTGAAAAGAGAGAGACGGAGTGTGTGTGTGTGTCACAGAGAGAGTGAGAGAGAGACAACGGCATTGGGTTGCTGGCGTCATGCGCTAGCCCTTCTGTGTGTCGCTATGTTTGTGATTCCTGCACTCAGCACGCGTCAGAGTGTGTGTGTGTGTGTGCTTATCCACACATGTACACTTGAGGGCTGTCTTTCCAGCGTGTGTGTGTGTGTGTGTTTGTGCCCCACCTCCCCTTCTTCTTTCCCGTATGTGTGTGCAGTCGTGCATGTGGCAGGAGAATATGTGTGTGTGTGTCTTGTCAAATATAGTAACATTAGTGTATGCTGCTTCTGTCTGCCTGCAGCTCTCCCACTGTGACAGAGAGAGGATGAGGGAGGTGGAATACAGAGAGAGCGATAATACGAAAGAGTGAAAGCCAGGAGAGATAGAGGAAAAAGGGGGGAGTTGGAGGGAGGAGAGGGCAAGGAGAAAGTAGAGAGAGGGAGGTGGTGAGAAAAATCGAGAAGATGTTGGCTTGAAAAGAGATAAAGGGAGGAGGGAGGAGGAGAAGGAGAGAGGTAGAGGACAAGGAGGTGTGGAGGTAGATGGAAGGGGGAGACAGAAAGAGATGGGAGAAGGAAAGCTGTAGAGTGGAGGGAGGGAAGAAGTGGGAGAGAAGGAGGGAGGGAGGGATCAGCTGATTTCAGTGAAGATGAGAATCTCCCTCTGCCACATGGGCTTTTCTCCTCCCTCTTTTTTTCCCTTTTTTCCCTCCTCACGTCTCCCTCGCTCGGCTTTCATTTTCATTCTATTCCCTGTGGCAGCTCTCGTAACGGCTGCCTTTATATATGTGTGTGTATGTGTGTGTGTTTGTGTGTGTAGAGTATGTTTGTGCATATGTATGTGCACATGTGTTTCAGAGTGTGTGTTCTTGTATTACTCTCATTGTGCCGACAGAAATTGGTCGACATTTGAGGACAAGAAGCTGCTCCTCACGAGGTAATGCAATAAATTATAGGATGAATTTACAAAAAATGGAACATAAGTTAATCCAAGATAGTGTGTAGTGTGTGTGTCTTTAGTGGAAGTCATCATGAGAAAGCAGACAGACAGAAGGTGGTGGCAGAGTAAAAGGGTGTGGAAGAGGGGTATGAACTGGTGGAGGGGGGCTCTGTGTTTGTTTGCACACAGCATATAATTACTTGGCTGCTTCTTTACATGGACTGAGTCATAGTTGACACACACACATTGTGCTGCTAATGAGCAAGTGATTCATTTGGCTCCACAGTGCAGTATTTCACTGCATATGCAAGTGTGTGAATGAGAAATTGTGTGAGAAATTTGGCCACACCTTTGACTCTCAGTTTTGCACTCACATTGGCAAAATACATGGTTTCACTAATCTCAGACATTAACAATCTATTATGGTTTCTTCTCTCTCTTTCATAATAGCAAAACACAACGTTCGAAACATTCAGGTAGCAGCTTCTCATTTTTTGCCGGCACTAACTGTCGCTTTCATAGGTTAAAATGACAGACGTCGCCGGCGGCAGATCATTTCAGCTGTCGCTAATTATCATTAATTCCATGACTAACTTCAGGCCAAAATTAAACTTGTCTGTTATCTGGTAAATGTGCTCTCTGCAGCTGGTGTCTGTATTCGGCCAAAGATCACTTGTGAGGGAAGAAACTGTACAACTACGAGTGAATTTAGTGTTTTTGTAGTTTCACCCACTCAATTTTTTTTATTAATATTATTATTATTTAGCCGGATACACACTGTATTTCAATATGCAGGATACATATTCAATAGACAGATCTCCAATATTAATGAGCTTGTATATTACATAGTACCTTGTATATGTAGGTACAATATAGCCATTTCCCATAGGATTTGGCCCAGACCAAAACAGAGTTGTAAGGCCAGTGAATATTGGACTAGGGATGGTTATCATTTATCAGATGGCAAGAAACATGACTCTAAATTAATACAAATGTTGATCCATTTCTGCTGGAAGTGTAAAATAAGAAACCGTTTCCTCACAAGTTCATATCAACTTTTAAAGTAATGATTCTGACATTATGAATCTTTACCAGTCTAAATGTACTCATGCATTAAATTTCCCATTTAAAGAAAAATAAATTAATGATAAACATTGACCAAACCAACCCAGAGTCCAGAATCTCTAACTGCTTATATTGTAGTAAATCAAGACAAATAAATAAGCAACAAATGTGCATAAGACAGGAAATATGATGCATCAGTGTATTAAAAAATACTTACCAATATAACTGTAACATAGATTTCAGGCCATGTCATCCAGACCTCCTATCACTGTCTGTCACCAGCACCATGGCTTTGCACAGGCCAATTAAAACACAAGACTGGTCAGCTGCCCATCATACACACACACACACACAGACGCACACAAATATACAACCTGAACATGAGCCCTCTAGTTTTCTGTCCAAACGTGGGTGCTGTGCTGGCTTCACTGGTCTTGAATGTACTTCCTGGCAAATAGAAATCTGTTGTAGCTGCCTGCCAGTAGCTGGTGCCAGTGCTGGCTATATAGGACACACACTTCAATGGTAGTTATGAAATGATGATTGGCTGGAATGACTGGAATAGCAGTGAAGACGCAATATTCTGTGCCACAGAAAAATGTTATTTTGTGGTCTATTATTGTTGAAGGACATTTTGCAGGAGATAGAACATCTGCTTTTATAACAGTAATGATAATGGCTGTGTGTGTGTGTTTATGTGTGTGTGTTATACCAAAGGGGTAATTAGTCCTCTAATTATTCCTGCCCACTCCTCTCCAGAGTGCAGAGGTCAGTGACCAGGTTTCAGCTGCTGAGAATTTAGTGCCAGGCTCAAGGACACTTTGGATCAAATATAGACAAAGTGCTTAAAGGGCTGCACTGTTAAAATAGTCAAAATGGCTACTTTTTGCTATATACTTCAAGTTTTGTTGTGATTTATGTGATTTTGTAAATCAATGTATTCTTATGTAAGTATTTGCTGTCATTTTGACCAGCTGTCTTGTGAAGGCGTCTAGTTAAATAAAGGTTAAGTGAAAAATTAATGCATGTCTGCACCACCCTTATGCTCTCTACATATGGTCAGCAAGAGAATTTCTTTACATCCAAATGCATCAGTCGCTTTCCTACAGAGAGTGGAGATGGCTAACACTGTGGCAGCACTTGGTTTTTAAGTCCCGTTGCTGCACTCCAAATTCAATCTATTTCAAGTTTGACTTTGTTTCTCAGTGACCTTTAAGTGTGCAGCAGATGAAATGACAGCTGTCTGTGATGTAACCTGAAAGTGATCCATGATGGATGAAAGGGACACAAAAAAGGTGTCTTGCACTCAAGTTCTTCTTGATCATGGTCTTACTTTTACTTGAAGAAAAAGATGAACTACTCATTTCAGCATTTCTCATGGCTGTAAAATTGGGTTTATAAAAGTTCAATTCTCTAAACAACAGCATATAGACTGTGACTGGCCCAATCTCCTCAGGCAGCTCCTATGAGACTTTTCTCACTGATTGAGAGGGAAGAGGTTTTAACACCAGATAAGAACGCGAGGTGAGCTTGATTTATTTGGTGCTCCAAGGGATGTGTCCACTTTTCTCGGCCTGTTTATGTGTCTGGCAAAGAGGCCTTCTGGCTTGAGGATCCATTGTTGGTGCCAGCACCTCCTGCCAAGGGGACTTTTATGGCCAGTTCTGTTCCATCAATGATGCAGCGGAAATACGTGTTATGAAAAATGATTACTGGCAGTGGTTTGGAGCAAGAAAGCGTATTTTTTTTAACCTTTCTGCCTGGTTATAATAGTTTCACCCAGCATTTCTCTTTCAGATTTATTCATTCCCTAGCTACAGGAATATTGGTTGATTTATTATCTAGGAGCCATGATTAAATCCCTGCACTTCTTGCTGGTCATTGCTCCTAATATTGATGATATATGAATTTAAACCCATGCAGTTGCATTCATTATAAGTTGCTGTGTGCATAATATGGATGCGTATCGTCTCTGCCTTTGTCTGCAACATCCCTCTTCCTTCTCTCCTTCACCTCTAGCAATTCTGTCTCCTCCCTCATCTCTATCTCCCTCTTTCTCTCTCTATCTTTTAACACCCCCTACCCCTCCCTCGCTCTGTAATTTACTGTGCTATTGGGTGAGTGTCAGCGAAGATGAATTGGCTCTAGTCTTTGTATTAACACCGGCCAGGCACTTTTAGCGCAACGACCACTAGTTCCTGCACGGAGCAAGTGACTTCAAGGCTCTATCCATCTTAACACACACACGCACATCAACACACAGACACACACAGGCACAGAGAGATTGTATGTCTGTGGTTCCATCCAAGGAGTCATTGGTGTCTGTGTTCCCATATATCAGCGTTTTCCATCATCCATGAATCAGCCCCATATTGACCAGACAGTTTTATGGCCCTTCGGTCAATCTGGTCAATGAGGATTGCGCCATTAGAAATCAATCATGCTTTAATTCATGCCTTGAAACACAGTTTTCCAGGCAGGCTTCTATTGAGTGGAGGAGTGTTTTCCCATTGCTTTTTGTTGTTTTGTAATACATGTCTGGTGTGCTTGTTTTTGCTTTTTCATTTTGTAAATTATACTTTTGCATTAAATGTTTTAAGTGACAGTAAATTTGACTTGATTGAAAAAATAATTTCTGGCCTATTGCAGTAAATAATTTCACAGAGTGATTTCAATTGGCTGCTTTAACGATCCGACCAAATGGCATCTTGAACTTCCTGGAAAAGTGCTGCGTTCTGGGAAAAGGCGCGTCTTCAGTGCTGCACAAATCTCAAATCAATTTTCAGTCCAGTTTTTTTCTGCCTTTCCTATCAAATCGAACTGCCCTTCATTTTATAACTCATACTCACACCCAACACTCCAGGCAAAATGAATGCTTTCCCTCCAGCAGTACTGGTGCTAAACTCGTAGCCAGATTAAGTGGCCCCATATAGTTTGAACTTGGCTTGTGATACAGTTGTTTTCTTGATGCCTTACATCCTAGTTTCTGGAAAATGTGGCTGAAAGCAACCCTCGTGTCTTGTCCTCATTGAAAAAGACAGCAGTTAACGTGTGAGGACGGACAAAAACAGGCCCATCTGGGGTCCTGACCTGTAATGGTTTAAGAAACTCAATGTGTGCAGCCAGCCGTGTCTGTTGTATTTCCCTGGAACACGCTATCTGGCACTGCAGGATAAATTAAGTGGTACAGACTACGGATTATGAAGCATTTTAGGTGCACACAGTCACTGTCGCACACAAACACTCTGACACACGCACTCACACAAAGTTTATCCCCTTGGAGAGTCTCATTAATTTGGCCAAGTTGATTTGTTCTGAAAGGCTCTGAATTCATCACAGCCAGACAGATGGTAGAGAGGGATTTCCTAGAGGGGAGGAAGAGGGAGAGAGAAAGAGAGTGGCGCAGGTCAGACAGGAGATGAGAGGAGAGTGGAGGGTGGAGAAGGGGCGAGGGAACGAGAGAACAAGAGAACAACAAATGTAGGGGGAGTAAAATGAAAGAGACAGCGAGAGAGACGAGCAACGAAAGATCAAAAGAAGGATGGATTGAAAAAGAGACGGATAATTGAGAGATAAATGGGGAGAGGTGAGCGAGCACCATCTGTCATTTTACAGACAGAGACAGGAGAGTGGAGAGAGCGAAGTCAAGGGAGGAAAGATGGAAGTAAAAGAATGAGAAAGGGAAGTAAGAGATGAAGATAGATTTATATTTATATTTCTCACTGTGATTCCATGTTTTCTCTTTCCTTCACTAGCAGGGGTTTAGGGAAGAAATATGCTTATTTACTGTCATTATGAGAGACATATGATAATGTTGTGAATGGTGTGCATTAGCGCAAAGACTGGAGGAAGAAGGAAATTCTGGCTTTGTCCAAAGTAAAAAAAACAAAAACAAACTCCAACACCTGTCATGCTCCTTAACATCACACTAAATAATTATGTACAAACAATGGAGAAAATGATGATATGTAATGTGAATTGCTCTTGTGCAAGTTGACAGCTTGCCAACACATTGACCATATCAACTTTGTGATGTGATAATGTGTTAGTGTTGTTTACAACTTGTTTCACTGCCCTCAACAGGTCAGAAAATCTATTAACGCAGGTTTGTTTAACCTTGGCATAAACAAAAATGTAAAAATTACAGGCCCATGTTGAACTGGGAATAAAGTTCACACAAGTTTTCATTTGGTGCCATCATGCCTGTTCAATAAAGCCACACTGTAGCTGCTGTATAGGGAAGATGTTGAGCTCAAAATGTTGAAGACATCCTTCAAAATTCAGATACTTAAGTTTTGCTATAATAAAATTGGATTAGTAAGGTAATGAAAGAGGGGTGATCACACACACACGCACACACACCCAGCACCATGTTGATCCCCTTTCACATTATAAAAGATTGAGTAGGTAATTGAATTTCACACCAAATTAATGCCTCAAAATGTCACCACTTTAATTCCTTTTTGATGTGTGACGAAACCGCCCTGTTGTGAGCGCAAACTGCCATGTAAACATTCAGAACAGAAGAAAGAGCATTTTGCATTCACTCTTTCTTGCTCTATCACACACACACAGGAACATGTTTCTCCCTGTCTCTCCACTATGAATGATTTAGTGAGCGTGCCTCCAACAGGCCTGCTCAAGAAGGCTGTGAAACTAGGTTAACTTAAGGTAGGCTCTGCTGACTTAGAAGGTCCACACACACATTTAACGCCAGTGTCAACAGCAGTTATTTCCATTTTAAAGAAGCAGGCTACCCATTTAACACTCCATCACTTCTGTTCTGTCACCTTCAAGCAGCTACACGGCGGTGACAGAAACATCCGCCCATCTTTTAGGTGTGTTTGTGGATTTCACAATAAAACATTATTTTTCTTTATTATGTTTAAAATACAGTGTTTGGTACTTGCTCCACAGGGAAGGCTGCTTGTCAGATTATTTCACACAAACTTGCAGCCGTGTTCAGTTTGTGTGTGTCTGCGTGAATGTGTGTCCTGTATACTGTACTGTATAATTCAAAGCTAGTTAGCCCAAGCCGACACGTGCCACCATTGAAAAAAACCATGCGGCTCTGCCCGTGTCTGCATCCTTGACGTTCAAAAAGTTGCGCATGAGAGAGTGAGAGACAGAGAAACAGAGACAGAGAGGAGGAGGACGAGGGAGGGAGGTTGAGTCATCATCCTTTTCATCCAATCCTGTGCCTCTGCCTGTTGCTTTGGTAACGTGATGTCAGTGCAGCCTCCGGCAACTCCTCTGAGGTAAGTGAGCATCTGCACAGAGGTGTGTGTGTGTGTCTATTTGTGTGCCTCTCTCGTGAAGTTGTTGCAAAAAACAGCTGTAACAGAAATAAAAAGTTTGAGGTCAGAGGTCAACCAATTAACAGGTTAATAGTTAAATGAGTTAAGGTCAGTTTGGTGTCCTTACTCGTCTATGTGGATGTATGCGCATCCATTTGGGTGTGTAAGTTTAAATGCTTCTTTGAGTGCACATTTTTATGTTTCTCTGCATACATTGGTGCCTGTGCATGTGTGGAAGTGTGTGTGTGTGTGTGGCCTTGTGTGTTTCTGCGTGTTCACTCGTCAAGGATTTCGATTCAAACTGATCATTATAATCAACTGTTGCTGAACTTTTTCCTTCCGTCTCTCTCCGAGGAGTCGAACAGAATTTGCCATAACTCCTTTTACGGGCTGGATCAGTGTTTGTTGCCTGGCAACATCAGTTTATTGAACTCTCTCCATCAGAAAGTCATGGATCTGCTCAGGCGTTATCGAACGTAGTACTGCTGCTTTTAGGAAACACAAACAGTAATTTTGGTATTTGAGTTGAAAGGTTACTCTGTTCTGTCTTTTCAGAGTCAGTTTGTCTATTTTTTGATAGGGTTTTGAAAAGTATGTGGGATGGGAGATATTAGTCAGATGAAGGATGCCCTCACCCAGAGTGACTTACCACTGGAGAAAATTCTTTAGCTCCTACATTGCCAGAAGACAAGACTACACTTCAATATATGAACAAAAACTTTTATCTAATTCTGTCAGCTAGACTTTATAATAGTTTCTCTCCTGGCATGGATTAAACCCCTAAAGACTTATCTCTGTCCATCATCATATTTAGAAATTTTTTCCATGAAAAAATATCCCTTCATGCCTTAAAATGAGTCACAAAACAGGAAACATTTTTGCTCGGTAATTGCCTGGTAGCGAATAGTGATAGCATAGAAATACTTAATTTGATGGCAATCTACACTAAATAGTATAATATCTGTTTGTGCTTAGCTCAACCGACTGAAAAACAGAGTAATAATAAAAGGATAATAGCAGGACAATTATTTTGACCTGTTTTGCACTCTCATACAAAACCGTTTTTAGTCAAAATTTAAAAATACAACTCAGAGTAAAAAGCATGTTTTGTAATGTAGTCAATCAAAATACAACTGCTCAAAAGAACATACACACAATATATATATATGTGCAATCCAGGAAGCTTACTTCACTGAGATGAATGGTTTGCCACTCTGTTATTCCTATTCCTATCCCTATTAGCCAAAATGTATTTCAGACATTTCAGACAGTGCAATGTCATTTTATGCAATATTCATTCATCAATAGCATATGAAACCTGTTAAAATAATATCATAGATATAAAAATTAATTGTTATGTTTTTTAATATAAATATAAAAAAATAATTGTTATGTTTACATTTCTTATTCGTGCACCAGTCTTCTCGGTATTGAGCTTTAATGCTGTTTGTCATCTCTAAGTTGTTTTTCTTTTTGGGCATGACTACAAGTGTAGCGAGATGCAGATTTCAATGGCAGGCGTATTGATGACAGATGTCGGGACCTTTGGGAACATTAATGGGGAGGTCAAGATTAGAATGAGGGAGATTTAGTTTTCACAGGGTCAGCTGTCACGTACCAAAGCGGATAGAAAGCGAGACGAGAAAGATGTGGTAGGAATGAACAGGGACTAGAAAAAAAACATGTTCTGAACTGCCTCTCACTCTGTTCCATCATACTGATGAATGTCTGACATTTGTCGATAAAAACTATAATTATGTGTTTGTGAGGCAGACAGAGAGAAAGAGAGCACAAGTGACATTTCTAAGTGAGAAAGCTATAATCTCTGTGTTTTATGTTTGTGTTAGTGTGGTTGTGTCTTTGTCAGTGTGATGTGTTTGTGTGTGTGTACAAGAAAGTAGAGAGAGACAATAAAGTAAGAGATGCTAACTCTTTGACATTTGTTCAGATAAACAGTAATCTTGCTGTCCACAGTTGATACAAATACAAAACACACTTTTAAAGCCTCAAACTAGGCACAACACACATTTTGTGACTCTGTGGCTTTTGCTAATATCAGACACACATAAGTGAGAGTTTTAAATGCAGAAAATAAATAAGGAAATGTGTTCTTAGTTTTGAATGGACATTTAACAGTTAAACATAAAGAGTTGATTAATTGGTCCAGAATGCAATGCAAAGCTATTGTGTTTCAAGGACAAGGTTTGAATAACTTGTCAACTGAAAGAACCTCACCGGACAATATGTCTCTTGTTACATAATCCCTATTGCACTCTGTACCTAAGTGTAAAATTGACAGCTGAAATGCAACACGTGCGGGTGAGTTCTCTGAGGTACGAGTCAACTGACGCAGATGCAGATGAGGCGGGCTGACGCAGTAGCTACCACCAAAATAAGGCTTAGGTTTGCATTTGAAGATCACGATTCAGTGATTCTGGTTTGCTACATCTAAGGTGTTATTTTGATAGTGTTGGCTGTCATTTCAATCAGTTACTATTACATTATACTAATCAAAGTTCTTGGTAAGATCTGGGAACAAGGGGACAATGTTACGACAAAGTTGGACGGGGCAAGAAGTAAATGACTTAATTTGAAGGTAAAACTTGGTTTGTAAACAGTGTTGAATGTTTCCAACAAACCTTCAGGGTCATAATTTCCACCATTTCCCTTTTATTTTTCTTCCAAATAAGTTTGGCTGACTCTGTGGGGTTTTTTAAGACCTCTATGAGAACTTACTGCTCTTGATTCTTGCCCCTTTTCACTCCTATTCAGCGAGGTCACCGTGTTCTCAAAACTCAGAAATAAAAGCCACTTAATATCCCAAAATCTTGTTTTGCCGACCTCCAGTGGTTTTCACCTCGCTGCAATGATGTAGAAATGTAGACTGTTGGATGTCATCAGTGATGCTGGTTGTGGTCAGAGGCTTAAAACCTTTTCATAGTGGTCAGTCCCTCTGTGGGTACAGTGTTATAATTACAAACAGGAGTGACGTCCAAAACTACCAAAACAATAATAAAGCTGAATTATCTTTTTAAAGCAGGTGTGAATGTTAAATTAAGAGCTTGTGCTCACACATCCTTATAAACACACACATGCCACCCCAAACTCCTTGTTTTTCTCTCCACACCTCCCACCTCCATTTCTCCTGTGGTCTCTGTTCATACACACACACACACACACACACACACGAGAGAATGCGAAACACACACATACTCTCATGCACACACACGCGCAGCCATTTGATCTCGCTTGCTCTATTATTGATAGCCACGCTTGGTTGAAATGAAAAGGGTTTCCAACTCATAACATTATTAAAAATCAATTCATCCTCTTTCATCCCCTCTGCCTTTCGTCTTATCCTTTTCCTGTCCTCCCTCTCGTCCCTCCTCATCCCTCCATCATTCTCTCTCACCTGGGCCACCTGACTCCATTACATCAATTAATCTGTTCTTTGATTACAGTGTCTGTGCTCTGTTGATGACCTTTATGTCAGTGTTTGTGTGTCCCTCCTGAAGCTTACACTCTCCCCATTTTCAGACCATTATGTGTGTGTGTGTGTGTGTTTGTGTGTGTGTGTGTGTGTGTCCTTCATTCCTTTGGTCTTTGGTTCTTTTCTTCTCTCTCCTACTCCCTTGTTGTTGCCCCCTTTTGTGTTTATTATATCTGCTTCACACATCCATTACTAAACCGTTCTCCTGTCCTCTCTGTGTGTGTGTGTGTGTGTGTGTGTGTGTGTGTGTGTGTGTGTGTGTGTGTAAAAGAGAAATAGAAAAGAATGAAATGACCTCCTCACTAGTGGCCTTATTTTCAGTGTCCCCTCTGCGCCCAGAGACTTAGCTATTGTGTCAGTTTAATTTATTGAGTCCGTTTGTGTGTGTGTTCCTGTATATTTAGCCTCGACTCCAGGGCCTTGCTAAGGGAACCATCAACACTGGCTCAGCTCTCTAGTCATTTAACACAAGCTGACCTCCTGTGTCATCTCAGCGCAGCACACATACACACACACACACACAGAGTCAAACATGCTAAACGATGTCAAAAATGTGTGAGCACACGCCGGCACCCATTTATAGAACTGCACAGTCACCACACTCTGTTCCACCCTTGAACAGAAATATAGATACAGTTGACAGACAGACAGACAGACAGACATAACCTGCCCCCTCTTTCTTTTCCCACCATCCTTCTCCCTTTCTCTCTTTCTTCACAGTCTGTCAGACACTTGACACTCTTGCTGCTCCATTTAGCAAAAAGCCAACAAGCTGGTCACTTTTCCCTCTCTCTCTCTCTCTCTCTCTGTTCAATTACAGTGGCAAGACTTTACAGCCCTGGTTCCTAAATATTTTTGATTAATATCTGCATGTATTATGTTCACCGGTAGCACTTTTTCCAGTGCTACCTTCTTGTAACCCACAGAAGTCTTAGGAAAGTGTTTGGGGTGGATGGTCAGTGTACAAAGCATCAGGCAGATGGAGACCAGAGTTTGCACCCTATATCCTGGGTGTGGTTAAGTTTAGTCTACAAAAACAAGTTGGTTCAGGTCAGAGAAAGAAGACCATTAAATCATTCCCTAATGTAACCACGTGCTTTAAGCTGCATAGATGTAACTGTAGAACATGAATTGTGGTTTAGTTGTTCCAAGCAGATATTGTAGGAAAAGCAAATATGATACTTCATCAGTGAAAGTTTTGTGACTTTACACATTTAAAAACATTTCCTTATTATGCTGATAAAAATGTAATCCAGACAGCATTAATTATCTTTTCAAAAGTATTAGCAACATTTTACCTGTGTTTATTTGCAGTAATTTGAATAATCATCACTTGACCTTTTGATGACAAATCACACAGTGCACATAAAAAACATATCTAATGCTACGTTTATAAATATTTGAATACGCTTATGAGTGTTTACTGTTTTTCTCTTTCTAATTTCATGCACTTCTGCCCATTATGACTAGGGCTTCAAACACAGTGAGGCAGTGATCACAGCTTGAAATGCATTCACTTAACTTTACTGGACTATTAATATGCAATGTCACAAAAGCAGTATAGGTTCTGTTTACTCGGATATTTCACTGTTGTTGTGCATAAATACATTCTAATTATGCCTTTGTCTCCTTTTTACTCTGTGTATATATCTGTTCTTGTTCTTCTGTCAGTTTGTGTTTTTCTCTCCATCCTCCTACCCCTCCATGTTTGTTTCTGTCCTCCTGTAGTCTGTTTACCCTTGTTCCAGTCCCCCCTCACACATTCTTTCATCCCATTGTTCACAGTTCGCATCCCTCCGTCTCTCATCCCTCTATCTCGTTAGTGTAATAACCAATTAACTCCGGCTCCTGGTTGCTTAAATTTTTTATTTATTTCCTCATTAATTCATTTCCTGTTGAAAGCGCACTCCACCGTGATTGGCAGCTCACGCTAATTGCAACTCAGACTGTGAGTGTGCGAGATACAGTCTCACACAAGCACACACATTTGAGCTCATGAGCACACACACGCACACACACGCTCTCAACTGCATGCATGCAAGGTCGTACATATTCTTGTGTACATACTTGTACATGCAAAATGATGCTTGCTTGCTAGCTGTGCGCACACATTATGTAAAAAAAAAACATCTATTACCACACACATCCACACAGAGGGATCAGTGTGAGGGTTTTATTAGATTTGGCCTCCAACTCAGAGAGGGAAAGAAGGCAGATTACTGCTGCCTCCCTTAATGGCCTTCCAACACTTTATCTGAGATTATAGTGAAGGGAGATGACTTCAAGGTCACGAACACTATTGAGGAGAGGAGATGTGTGGGAGAGGGTGTTTAAATACCTCAACAAAAAAATTCACAAATAGAGTATCACATGCAAACTCATGCGTGCTTTTGGAACAAATGAAAGCGGATTGATTTTGCATTCTTTCATGCAATATTATTTTTTTCAGAGTGGCACGTCTCAAATGAAAATGAGTTGCCGGAATTTCCACATATTCAAAGAAGAATCCTCAAAGCAGCACAGGTGCTTTAGTTGTTGGCTCCCATTAGTCAGTAGATTTTAACACTTTGAACAGCCGTCCTGGAGGCGTATGAGCTGCATGAAAATATAAACAACTCCCTAATCAGCTAAACAAACTTTTCTGTGTACATGACTGATTATAGGCTGATTACAGCTACGACTCATTGTCATGTCTGATTTTCAAAAGACAACATTCACGTGCACACACACACAAACCGAACATACACACAGACACTCACAAACTGAAACACACACCTGCAGACAGCACACGTTAGAGCCTTTCCCTTATAATACCTGGACTGATTCCCATAAGCACATACAGCTCATGGTTTATTCTTACCCTCACTGGTCCATGATCACCTAATAGCATTTTACAAGAATAATTGAGTGAGCTGTATTGAACTTTTCGGCCTATAGCTATAGGCTGAGATGCAATAGCACTCACCAGTATGTGTCATTTTACCTACAAATTATGTATAATTCACATTTTTGCTCACCATTTTCAAAGGTACACTGAACAGTTTTATATTTCTTATGCAACTTTTTCTATCACACCAGGTAGCCATTGGTTTTCTTTTATTTCTGTTACCTTGCAACACTCGTGTCATTGGTAATGTAGTCAAGATGTTCAGGTCCTTGTGATGGATTAAAGATGATTGTGATTTTTTTTCTAGACTAAATTTGATTATTTTAGGGGAAAAAAAGAAACAAATTTAAATAGAAAGGATTTGTACTCCACCAGTATCCGGGCTCCAGATCAAGATGTAGAGAGAAGGAGATATCAGAAGATATCATTGATTTATTAAATTACATAGAAAATTATGCAGAGTTCGGTTGGATTTCATAGCTGGTGGGGATGTTGCTAAGGATATTTGGATTCATGACTTCAGAATTTCTAAAAATCCTCACCACGACCCTGTTGGTTTGCAAAGTGATCAGCTGCAATTAGGGATGCAATGGTCTGATACACTGGATCAATATTGGCTGAGGCATGACCAATTCACTTTAAATAAGGTTTATTTGTCAGTGTAGTTATATAAGTCACTCTTTCAAATGCAAGTTCCATTCTGATTTTTGTAGTGCCACAGCAATTCCTGGCCTCATGTTACCTTACATGAAAATGAAAATCAGCTTCACACATTGAGGTATACAGAATCAGTTTGATCAGTGCATCCTAGCTGTGATGTGAAGTGCAGTATAAGTGATTATTAGCAATGAGGAAAGACATTAAAACTACTCCCACGGTCCTTTAATGTACGGCTATCTATCCTCAGCTAACAAAACAAGTCCCTTCGTCTCTACTCTCTAAACTAATCTCCTTCATAATAAAGCCTTTTTGCCAGCTGCCTCCATTAAAATAATTATTCTGCTGTGCGTATTTATTGCTGTGCACGATGATGTGCTTGTGTGTGGTTGGGTATTAGTGTGTGCTGTGTACCTATATGAGCGAGGATGTGTTAGGGGAGGTGGGTGTGTGTGCAGGCATGTGTGTTTATACGTGTTTTGTGCATTGTGAGCACCGCGGAGGCTTTCCCTGTGTGGCTGTACAAAGCACGCTGGGAGGAAAACGCTGAGTCTTTGATGCTAATATGAAGTGTCATATCTTCCCTCGCAGTGTGTGCATGTGTGTATTCGTTGTGTGTGTGTGGGTGTATACAGTATGTGTGCGCTGAGAACTTATGCAATTACAGTTCCTTTTTGCATTACCACGCTGACTAAAATGCTGATGGACGTACAGCCCTAAGCTGACACAAGCAATCACTCGGCCGCAGTATGTGTGTATGTGCGCGTGTGAAACATGTACAAACACACGCTAATTCTTGGCTTAATGTTTTGCGACTGGGAGTGTTGTGTTGTAGGCAGAGGTCGGACGTGCACACACACACACGCGTGCACAGACACACACTGTCGAAGAATAGGCGGTTCACGCAGCGGTACTGAGGCTCAGAAGGCCAGTTAGTGTAAAAGGATTTTCATAAGTTGAGTTCTGAAGGCAGAGCTGATCTGTACAGCAGGTCCTCTTCTACTCCTCCAGCCGGAGAGCCGGGAGAGATATATAGTCTCTCACCCCGGGACAGTAATCGGCTCATTAATGTTCTTTCTTCTAAACTGCTGGAATTAAAGTTTCCCCCTCCGTTCACGATCTACTATTGCTCCTACAGCCATTACTTCTAAAGGAATTGCTACTTAAACTGAACATATTATCTCAGCAGTGGCCTCTGTGACTGCTGTTACTAACACTATTTATAGATCTCAACTAGTCCTGCGAGTTTTCTGCTGTATCACATGGTTTTCATCATCAAAGTCCACTCTTGACCTTGGAAATGGAAATTTGATCAAAAAACATGAAAAACTAATGGTCAGCTTCTTAGCTGTCTTCGAGAGCTTTCAACTCTCACATGGACAGCTACTGAGCTTGCATGTTAACAGATTCATCTCTGTTGCAACTGTGCAAACTCCATCTGCTGCTGAAGACTGTGATTTGGATAAAAGTTCAGAATGGGATTTTGTTTAATGAGAGCAATTTAGAGATCATTATGAGACAAAGTTATTTAATGCTGTCAGAGTCCAGTGGTTGCAGGAACTGTCAGTACCTTTGCATAATGTTATCTTCATGCATATAATCTCATGATACTTTCAGCATGTGCTTATAATGTTGGCAATGGAGGTTGAGGCATTTTAGCTTTCGAAGCTCGTGCATTGGTTTCCACTTTTCCTTCCTCTATTCATCTATATATATACTCTTTGTACACTACATCTAACACATTCTTCACAAATCATCTTTCTCCTTTTGATTCCACTTACCCTCCTCTTCTCCCTGCTTATGCCCCTCTTCCAATTTATCGATTTCATTCTTTTTTTTAATTTCAGGTTTATTTTACTGTGCGTAATTCACCTCTCTCTCTCTCTCCCGCTCCCTCTCTCTACAGCCATTGGCGTCCAGATGACTCTGGATGTGATGGAGTCCAAATTCTGGGCCATTGCAGCACAGGTAAATAAGGCTCAATGGGATCTAATTGTTCTTCACTATAACAGCTCTTCCACATTTGCAAATAGTAGGTGTAAGAATATACCATCGCTTTTAGTTGAGCTGTCATTTATTTACAAGTTTTTGCTTTGAAAACTTTTAGTGGCTGTTGCCATCTGGTTAAAAAAAAAGGATGATGAATGTCAGGTGCTCGTGTGCACTGTTTGGGAATTAAACCCTCTTTCTTCCGTTTTTTTCTATATAAGATTTGTATTATTTTGTTTGTATTTTTTTATGTCCCCTATAAAACAAGTTGATTGCAGTACAACGCTGGCACTAATGAGAAGTGCTTGATGCATTTATGGTTAGAGCAGTCAACCTGAACAATGCTTGTGGAATACAAACAACACAATCTTCTTTAGTTACTGAAGAATAATACTGTCCAACACCTCCAACCCCCAAAATAATGACTCCCACTGCATCTTCTGAAGTGATCAGTCTAAAAAAATACATCTGTGCATCCTTACACATTCTTTCATTTAATTCTTAACGGACTGCTGCTCATACAGCCACCTCCAATAGTTTTTTTATGTTAGATGAAAGGATTACATTAAAGTGCTCTGATTTCTGATTCAGTGGAAAAAACCACATCTTTTTACTTGAGCTTGCAGGTTTCATTTTAAACATCGTCAAAGGCTGAGTTCCACCATCATTATCATCATTACAAACATCTTTCACATTGCAGGCATTAGCCAAACACCACATTCTGTGACAGTTATGCAAGCAAGGTAGCAGGAACACAATGGACTGGACCCAAAGGCAGACAGCCGAGGCAGGGCTGCAGCAGTTCAGTGCTTTATCTACAAATAGGCAAATGCATAAAAGCCTTACGGCATGGCACAGCAGGCAAGTGTCAAAATCAGAAGGGAGTCCAACCAGGCAAACAAACCAAAGGCCAGCAGGCAAGAATTACAAATCCTGAAAAAACAGGTAAGGTTCAGGAAAACAAAGCTAAGATCCAAAAACATTAGGAAAACATGAGGATTAAACACTAGGAAATGGGCTGGAACCCTTCACATATGGTCCGAAGATGAACTGGCACAGGGAACACTCACACTAAATACACCCAGAGGGGAGGATCACAGATTAAACCAATCAGTAATCCCGAAGGTGAGAAACACACAAAGGCAGGAAGTAACTCAGCACACCTGAGGGCACACTATTTTAACATTGAACAAAACATAACTAAAACCCCAAACCATGACACATCCCTGTGAATACTGTTCGATATCTTGTTAAATAAAAGTCAGGGCTATTGATGGTCGCACTCCCTGCTTCGGGGATTTAACCTGTGGCCTTCATCCTGTATTCATGAATATCCCTTGAAACCACCAGTCCATTCTGACACCATTTATTACAGTATGACAAAGAGTCAAGGATTATTATAGGTTCTTTTTCTGCTCCATTAGCTGGTAATTACAGCATTTAAACTTGTTTAATTCAAAGCTTCATGCAGTCCTTTCCATGTCACTGCGCCCGCCGGTGAATGAGTGCTTACCCTGCCTCAAATATTAGTTTGAAAGATTAAATGTCATGATTAGATTTGCTTTCTAATTTGCTAATATTTATGTGTGCCACTCAAAGAATTTCAACAATACTACTTTCAGTGGAGGAACTGAGCATCTTTCAAGTTTGTCCACACCTTCAGAAAAACATTGCATTTACGAAAAACCTGCTTAATTTGGCGTAACACCTTTGCTGTAGCAGGTGTTTGATAGCTTGGCTGCTCCCCTCCTCTGCTTCTGTGGCTGTAAATGACAGCAGTTAAAAGAGCATTAAGGCTGCTGGCTGGCCATTAAATGATGGATAGCTACCACGGCAAGGCTCTGCAGCCCCCGAGTGTGTTTGCTGTGTGAGTGCGTGTGCTTGTGGAGGTGTGAAGTCGACGAGACGACTTTATATGTGTATGTGTCTGTTAATGTTAATGTGTGTCACGTTGACAAGGACCATATGCATGACCATCTGTGCACAAGTGTGTTGTTATGTCCATATTCATCAACTAAGAACTCGTTAGCATCATTTGCAGCAGCCTTGTTATCCACAAGATTTATGCTCTGTAGAAAGTCATTTTGACTCTCGACGTTTGACTCTCTCCTCCTGTTTCAATTCTCTGTGTTCCCTCCTCTCCCCCCTGTACACTTTCTGTCCTCCTTTTCTTATCTCCTATACTCCCGCTTTCTTCCCTCATCTCCTCACCTCAGCCCTCCCCCTCCCCCTCCTCAGGTAGCTTACATAATCATCTTATCTTGCTGTCATGGACTCACTGTCAACCATCTTTATTTCATAGAGTGTTTGTGTGCATTTTTAGTATGTGCTTGTTGTGATGTGTACGTGTCCATGTATTGATGTTTATGTGTGTGTGTGAAACCTTCTCTGTGGCCTATTTTAAGTGTTCAGTTCCCGCAGGGGTGAAGATACTGTACCTACTGTAAATCCCTAATGAAATACATGAAATACTTATATTCAGGCTACCTATATACCTCTTATATAAAAAGCAGTGCCTTTGATTTTCACAGTACTCCATCATTAGTTGTTTGTGAGATAAATATTTTAATCACCATTAACTAATAATTTTCATTACTAGCAAAGTCAAATTAGCTTAATCTTTATGTGTTTTACATAAATCACATAAAGTCTCAAGGGCAGGGTTACATAATTGAGGGGAAACCCTGCCTGACCTTACAGCTACAGAACAAGGTTGACTACCTTAAAATAAGATTTTATTAGTTGATGAATTATGAATTAGTGAGGGCAAGAATAAAGCATGAGCTGCCATCTAATAGGAATCATTCAGAATGTTAATGGGAAAATGTTCTGACATGACTGTACACTCTGCTTTGTCTACTGTGTGTGTGTGTGTGTGTGTGTGTGTGTGTGTGTGCCCCTCCACAGTGTTTAAAAGAGAGACATTGAAAGAGAAAGTAGTATAAATACGATGAAATATAAAAGGGACTGAATATCTGCGCTTCATCGCCCTGCTTCACTGACACATTATGTTCCCACCTTGGAGGGATCTGTAAACCCACAATTTTATAAAGACACAACACATTAAAATATACAGTGTGAATCCTACAGTATAAGGACCCATTTGTCTCTCACAGTCCGTTGCTGCTATATTTTATCTGACAGCGAGCGGAGAGGCTGTGAGGTGATAGTAATGAGAATCAAAGGATGATAGATTTTTTGCCATTCACGCCGTGGCATGCTCTTTATCTCACAGAGACTCTGCTGTTTTTTCCCGTCTCTATAGTGCTATATTTGTTATTTATGAATGTATGTGTAATTAGTGCAATCACAGAAACTGACACTGTTTGCAAACAAGAATATTTTCTGATTTTGTAAAAAAAATGGAGCACCTTTCTTTATTTAATTATGTTTGATGTTATGATTTGAAATTTGCAAAACGATGATGGCGATACAATGTGTTGTTTACTTTAAGTTCAAGTGCGTATGTTAGCAGTCACGGTGAGAAGCTGTTTGATGGAGGTGAAGGAATGAGGGTGATAATTGATGCGCTCACCATCACCTCAACTCCTCCAGGAACTCCCAGACGAGACGCATTTGCTAACACAGGATCTATGGGAGCAGCCTCTTAGGTGCTGCAGAGATTTAGAAAGCTGCCTCTGGTGTTAGAGGGGCAGAGGCTAGATGAGACACAGAACTGTTGCTTGTACAATTCACATACATTAGTTGCAAATGAGTGCATTTAATGAATGAATGAACAGGAAATATCATAATGTAACAGTCATTTTTTTCCCATGAAATTTGCAAAGCGAAACCATTTCGGACACTTCATTAGAAAAAAATTGTAATTGTGCACACAGATAATAATAATCTAATGGGTTTAATGTAATAACAAGTTGCCTTTCTTTCTAGTGCCCTAAATCACAACAAAATTTACATTTTTCGCCCAATTTCCAGCTGTAACTGCAGGAATAAAAAAATCGATAAATATTGTGACCTATGGGTTTTAATAACAGGTCTTAGATATGTTAGATGTATACAGAGGATACGGGTTCCTTCAAATTTTGTCCATCATCAAGCCAACAGCATATGTGGTGAAGGATCATCATTTCTGTCCATCCACTCACTGAATCGTAGTTTATTTCAGGAGCCAGTGATGGGAAGCAGAGAGAAAGACTGGCACTCAGCTGTAATAGGATTGAAAAGGATGATAGATTGTCTCATTCACACTTGGACACGCTCTACATAGCCTGACCATGACTCCAAAGACATATTGTCCATAGACACCAATCCACACATACTGCAGACATAAGATGTGACCATAAAGTCATGAGGAGAACTATTGGCATTTTGACTTATGACCCTCCCACTGATGATGGAAAGTGAAGGGAAGATGAAGGGAGGTGAAATGTACTGACTGTGTTGATAGAAAACATGTCGTCCAACTGCAGGATAGTAACTAAATCCTGTTATTATGGAAGAAGCACCAAACACTTAAATGCAAGTTTTGCATTTGTCAATGTTCATTGATTTGTTAAATTTCTTCAAGCCTTTTTGAAAACCTGTTAAAACTGTATTGAAATTTAGAATTAATGAAAAAACGATATCTGCAGTCTTTCATCCATCCCTGAAACACGAGCTCGGAGAAGATTTATGCCTTTGTCAACTGCAAACTAACAGCAAGAGAGTGAGACAGCGGAGTCAGTGCATTGACTTACACATCATTAACTGAAGTAATGTTTCTCTTTCTTCTTCTTATCTCTCTTTGTTCCTCCTTTCATGTCCTCTCAGCCAAATGACACAGATGTAAGTATGCATAATTTCCCCTCCTCACTCTCTTTTTTTTTGCACAGATCCAAATTTAACATCTTCAGCACCTGCTGAGCTCGATGAAGTCAGCTTCACACTCCAGCTAAAACACACTGCGCACACACACAGTGCAAACACAGTCACAGACATGCGGAAATGAAACATGTACACACCTGCAATCGAGACACTCAGGAGCACATCACAGGTAGACAAGATGTATCACACACAAATTAACACCTTCTCACCAACACAGACACGTTTTTCTCACACTCACACGTACACATGCACTTGTCTACATTGACACATGTTTGAACATAACACCTCCACAGACAAACTCAGACGTAGAGCATGTGGTTAAGTCATTTCCTCACGTATGCAAACATGCCCTCAACTGATTATAGCGCATATCTATTCCACTCACCTGTATTTTCTCCTTCCCCTGCTTGTTAATGGCAAAACACATTTCAAACCTTTTCTGTCTCTCTCTCACCTCCAGTGCTCTAATGTAGAGGGGACTTGTCCTCTTCGCTGTGACAGCATTGTGAGTATATCTTGCTGTTTGTCTGGCTGCTAGCTTAACTATATAATGTCTTGTTATTCAAGAAAAATCTTTTTTTGCTGCTATATGGACCAACAAAAGCAAAAAACTGACTCGTGCAGCTTTAATTTTGAGTGGTTTTATAGCTCATGGTAAATTATATCAATTATTGTGCTTATTGTTATCTTTGTCTGTGATATTTGGCACAAATCTTTCCCTCTGGAAGTAATTACTTTCTCTGTCTCTCATGTCAGGATATCGACTGCTACGTGATTGACAATAATGGCTTTGTCCTAATTTCTAAACAGCGCAATGATGTGAGTACACAAACACACACACACACACACACACACACAGATGTGCACAGACACCAAGACTTTCTATGCTTTGACTTTATATTTTTTAGATCTCTTATGCCTGTCAGTTCATTCATTACCTAATAATAAAAGAAACACACTTGGAATACGATCCAACACACTTAGTCTGTTATTTAGAAAAACACTTAAAGATCTTACAATCACTTAAAATTTCCTTGTGATTCAGTGAAAACTCCCGCCTCTCATTCTGTGAACCACTGTTAATCATCGGTGCAGACATCCTGTCTGTGGTTAGGACACTGTGTCCAACCAACATCCAACTAGCTATGAATAGGGCTCAAAACCACATGAATGATATTTTCGCATTTTCCATTGCCTTACATAAGCTTACTGGGAAGTTAATGTTTAGAATGACTTCCATGGTCTATGGGCTCGTATAAAACGTAGAAAAAATATTTTAAAATGTGTGGTTTTTACCCAACACCTGTGACAAGATGGAGTCACAATATTTTTACATATTTGCATTGTTAAATTTCCCACAGTAACTATCAGTATCAAGCATACGCAGAAAAATGAGTCAGTGCTCATGAATCACAACAACTGTATAAGTAGCACAGGACTACAGAGGCGCAAGGGACAACAATTCCCTGCCTGCAGTTATGCAATGCCAGTTTTTGTGCTCTTGTCTTTTCGTATTCAGTTTTTTAAACATCCACATAATGTCCTGGAGCAGGAAGCAGCACTAACCAGATATGATTTTTAAAAAAGGACAAGATTAGACAAACAAGACATAATTGCAGTCTTTATGCTAAGCTAAGCTAACCAGCTGCTAGCTCTGGCTTAGCATTTACTGATCAGATGTGAAAGTTAGTGATCATATATAAAACTGTCTTTCTTTTTTATTTATGTATTTTGGGTTTTTTGATAGGCGGGAAGATTCTTTGGCGTGATTGATGGATCAGTGATGACCACACTAATCAGAATGGGCATGTTCAAAAGGTAATGTCAGGTTGTCATTGCAGATGCAGAAACATACAGTCATTTGCAAAACACAGACAGGACCCGCAAGAACCCAAGCAAAATATAAAATGATGATGAGTTGATTTTTGCTGGGGTTTGTACAATTAAACGTGTTCCCTTTCATCTGGAGAATATGATTTGTCCGCTGGGACATTGACATGTTGTGACACAATAAAAATGCTGCTCCTGTGATTACAGTTGTCCATATTGTGATTTCAATAATATTTCCATTAATTGTTCAGCCCTGTTCACCCATATGCTGTTTAACAAACAGAAGTGGCTGCTGTTGAGTCTTGTCTTAACCGGGAGGTTGGCTTACAAATGTTTAGCGTTTACTTTTTGCTTCTTATAGACCTAATCCATGCATTAGTATGCTATAAGGCCCATAGCCTGGAGGATGTGCTTTACTGTCATTATAGAGACTGAAAAGATTTGTTTTTATTGCTGCATATTGGTAGAGTTTCTGCCCTGTGTTGTACTCTCTACGTGCCAAGGGTAGCTAATTCACCTATCTCTGTGTTTGTGGTATAGATATCCCTGCTTTTCCCTTTCGCTCCCCTTTGAGCTTCTTTGGCTGCTCTGGATTTTTATCCCTCTTACTTTTCGCCCCGTCTTTTATGTTTGAGTGATGTGCTATTTTTAAACAGCTAAAACATTTCGTCATGCTTCATTTGACACAGGATATTACATAACTGGGTTTGAGCATGCATGAACTTCAGTGGCTGTGTGTGTATGTTTGCACTCTGTATGTTCCTGCATCTGCAAATTTGTGTGTGTGTTTATGTGTTCTTCTACCTTAATAAGGACCAGATAGACACAGTGCAGCAAAACACAGTCAAAACACTATCTCAGTCTCCTCTTTAAAAGGGAAAATAATTCTAACACTGGGGTGATTTTCTCTCAGGTTTCTTTCTTAAGTGAAGTTAGGGTTCAGGGCTTCTACAGAGGTTAAGCTCAGCTACACAATGCTGCGTCTAATAGTCTCAGGGAGGTCAAGGAATCGATGTAAGTCAGTGAAATCCTGCCTCAAGAGCAACACCGTGTGCTTTTGTGTGTGTGTGTTTCCTCAGGGTGTCCTTGTTCGACTACCAGGCCATGTGTAAGATGAACTTGCACTCTGTCAGCAGCGCCCGTCCACTTCTCAGTGTATGTACAATATACTCACTCAATATATACAATGTCTTTCACATAATGGTACATTCAATTCAACAGTAACTATAATTTACCTGACTGTCTTTTCAGCCATTCTATGGTTTGGCTTCAGCCCTCAAGTGGTTCCTCTCCAACTTCCTACTGTAAGTGTTCCTAGAGGAAACTAAACTATACGTCTGAAGAATGCCTGAAATAGATGAGATTTTTGTTCAACGTTGTTATTATGAATCACTGTTCAGTAAGTTCTGTTTTTTGTGTAAAGACAAACAAAAATGTTGTCATTCCCAACTCATCAAACACAGCAGCTAGGTCAGTGACCCTTCGCTTCAAATTTTGATGCTCTAGTAATAATTACGCAACGTCCAGTTAAACTTTCAAAGTAAAGCTTTTTGAGAACAGTAATAAATGTGGTTCACATTGTGAAACAGTCATGGTTTGGTTAGGTTCAGGCACTAACACTACTTGGTTAGGCTTAAAAAAAAAGAACAGCTTCAGTTTTCTCTGTCTTGGCTTGGTAAGGCTAAAGTCACATGATACACCCAGCAGCTTCATTAAAAAGAACAGGCTGGTCATCCAGTTAAAAAAACACAGCTACCAAAGATACCAATTATTGCTAAATAACTTGAGGACCCATTTTAATATTCCCATGACACAACTTTGGGTCCTGGCCCAGTTTTTGAAAGCTGCATGCAATCTGCTTGCAATCTGCTTTGGCCTATAATGATAGCCGCCTAATTGACTCCCTCTCTGTGTCCACTCTCCTCTTCTCTCTTCTTCTTCAAGGTTTCTCCTGGAGTTTAATATCTGTGGCTTCTGGCACACGGAGCATTTCGCTGATGGTGAGCTCGACAAGAAAAAATGTGACCGGTTAAGGTCAAAATCTATCCCATCTTCTTCTTGCAAGTCATCACATCCTTCAGCACAGATCTGGATAGCTGTAAAATTTGCCTTATGAACCAATTCTTTATATATAATGTACATATCTAAATCTACAGGCATTTCAGGTAAATTCATCAGGGATCATGAATCATATAATTAAATTAATTAAATATTAAATATTGACGTAAATGTAGGACGTGCGCTAATAATATTCACCATCAATCCTTCACTCATCTAAAAAACCCATTTCATTTTCATCATGTCGCTCTGTGTTACCAGTCACTACTATCATGTTACAGTGGCTCAATACCATTTAATGCTGTGAGTTGTGTACAGAATTGATCACCAGTCTCGAGGTCATTAAGGAATAATAACATCGTGTCCTGCGCCTCTCTCACCTCTCATCTGCTTCCGTCTCTCCATCGATCATACATTCACCCTCTTCACCTGTCATTCATCCACTCTTCCTCTTACTCCACACCGTCATCATCACTCCATTCAGCCAAGCCATCATTCAGCGTGTGTGAGTATCTGTCTTGAAGTGTTTTTTTTAGGAAGATCAGTGCTCTGTGAAACTACCTTTTTGTGTTTGTTTGTTGCGTCATGTTTGTAGTGTACTTCAAACAAAATGAATTTTATTGTGTCTGATTATGTAAGTAGTTTTCAGTGGCAACGGGGGCAACTGGCACGTTCTTCAAAACAAGAACAAAACACTGTGTTACACTGAAACAAATGTAATTCTGAGGAAGTCACACAGAAACCATGGCTCCCATCCAGATGTGCACTTGACAAACCATAATTCTTTCTTCTATCAAACCAGTCATTTTACCTGTACACAGACACCAAATTCAGTTTTTGCTTGGAGTATACAGCAAACTAATGTGCCTATGGTGATGGTAGAAAGAGCAATAAATGAAGTGTGGGCATTTACATAATAACCAGCGTTTTCACACACACTCAGCCTGTCTGTCACCAACAAATCGTCACACTTTCACACACACTTATTCTAATTCCCAACCTGAAGACATGACCCACATCTATTTCTCCGTTAGCCTCTGCTCATAAGAAAAAAGGGGACATCCTGCAGCCGTGTGACACTGAGTACCCCAGCTTCGTCTACGAGCCGTCAGTCAAAGAGACCAACAGCATTATTAAGTGTGGACGCTGCCAAAAGTAAGCACACACTTCTGCACACACATATCTGCGCTGCACTCCTCTCTAAGCCCTCGACCAGTCGTATTAAATTGTCCTTCTAAAATCCATTTTCTACGGCTTTACTCCACTCTGCATATTGAGAGCAGTGTGTGTTTATACAAGAGTATCAGGAAGAGGGAAATAAGTTGAAAGGAATGGAATTAGATCGGGGTGCACGAGGTTATGGAAGAGTGAGGAGCAGTGGAGAGTGAGAGAGAGAGAGTGGAAAACTGTGAAAGTATTAAGGAGAGGTAAATGAAAAAACAGAGATGGGGAGAGGGTGACAGAAACAGAGATGGAAAAACAGTGGGAGGCATGAGGAGGGGGAAGAGCAGAAAGAGAGGGAATCATCACAGCATGTGTGCTTTTGAAAGAGAGAAACAGGATAGAGACTCTGGCTATTTTCCTATTTCAGCAGGTTTGTGATCATAGGTTGAGTGTGAACGCCCTCATGAGGCCAAAAGAGGTATAATGTAGCACAAATACTGCTAACAGTACCACTGCTGGACAATTCTTGAATTTGAAAGTGTTTAGTTCACTGTATTACTGAGTGCGACCAATATGTATGTATGCTGTTGAAAATGTAATTATTTAATCCTGTAAATGATTATGTGAATCATTATTTGGGCTTTTTCACTTTATTATCATCAATGCCACAGTCATCATGGACACTAGGTCTGCCCTGGCTTGGCATCCCCCACTGGACTACATGTCTGGTATAGTGTCATGCATACATACAGGATTTATTTGCATGCATATTTTCACACTTCTTCTATGCTTGCTTGTGTGTGTCAGGATGTTTGTGGTGCAGCAAATACCGGAGAGCAACCTGTTGATGTTGGTGGTGCAGGCAGACTGTGACTGCACCAGACAGTACTCCCCAATCACCATGGAGCCCAAGGAAGTCAAATATATCCTTTGATATTCTGGCATTTATGGGATATGCTGGTTCACCTCAGCTGCTCTTTGTTTACTGACTTTGTACTGCAGTCTCTTTTGCTATAAACTCCCTCTCTTGCTCTGCAGAGGGTGTGGACAGACCAACAGCAGGAGACACTAATGTTGCAGTAATCTTTATTTCTACTAGTTGGCCCTAAATCAGGGAGATAAATTCACTTTGATAATCTTAATACATTTTCACAAAACCTTTGTTTGTATATTTGAATGAGATTTGAGAGAAGCCTGTTGTTCCTGTTCCTGTTGTTGCTCCCTGACAACTCTGTACATAATGCCTCAGTGAAGTGTGACAGGATGCGGTCACAGAAGATTCGCCGACGGCCTGAGTCCTGCCATGCCTACCACCCCCAGGTCAGTTTCTCATTTGTTGATGACCTATGAATCATCCACCAGCATCTGCAGCCAGTGTGCAGCAGCTTTGACCAAACGTCAATTCTTCTTCATTAAATAAATGATGATAAAGCACACCTCCTCTCATTGTCTTACTAGACTGGCTCTGTGCTTAAGTCAGGGCAGAAATGCAAAATCACTTTCTGTTTTCTCCCCCGTAGGAGAATGCCAATGACTGTGGAGGAGCTTCTGTTATTTCTCTCTCTGCCTCGCTCTTCCTCACCTGTCTCTCCTTTTTGGCACTTGTCTCCTGATGATGGACAACTTGGCTGTTTCACCCATTCTCATGCAAAGCAGGAGATTGGAATGAATCGAGATGTTTTTGGATACTGGACACCTCAAGTGGATTTTTTTTTTAAAAGCATACCTGATTCTGCACATTTTGCTCATGACAACCACAAACCAAGTCTCTCATGATGGACACGTTGACGTTGTTTTTGAGCATGTATTGGTTGACCCCTGGATATTAGTACATCTGAACTGAAAACTGCAAAAAAAAAAAAAAAGCAAGTTAATGGGCTGTTGTTGCCATGGATACTTTTCCATTACTTACTTTCTCATACACCACTTTGCATCTCAAAATGAAAAGGGACTAAAAAGAGATGCAGGTGGTAGAAATGAAAGGGGACTATGAGTTACAAGATTCAACATGAAGTCCGGGGGGAAATGAACTGAAAACACACATGCGTATTATATATGCAGCTGCACGCATGCACACTTCGAATGCTCCATCATCTTGAATGGTTCACCTGCAGAACACGAGCTACAGTGATATAGTATGGTAAACATTGTTGTGTAACAGCAGTGTTGCTACTAGAATGTTTTACAAGGTTGTTTGCAAAAGTAGTTTCTCTGAATCTTTGTAAATCTCAAAGATAGAATACTCAGAGTTATTTAAAATTCACAAAGATATAAAAAATGTAATTAAGAGTTCTTTCAGGATCTAATTTTTTAAGTTTTTACATCCCAAAATATTTGTTTCTGTGACATATTTTTCAGAAAAAATGGCCGCCTTTCTGTCTTCATCAGATGTGTCTTTCTGTGTGTTTGTGCATACTGTATTTAATTCTGTTTGTCTGTTTGGTTTGCGATCCCTGTGAAAACATTCACAGGCTGTAGATCTACAATCTGTGTGGATAGCACAGTGATAGACAAAATGTCTTTACATAAGATTTTTTTTATTCCAAAATGCAATTACATGGTACATGGTTTAGCCCACAGAAGATGCAGTATATAAATGTTTCTGGTATTGGATGCATTTGCTGGAGACTGCTGTTTCTGGATACTTTACTTGCAACTGCAACTTATTACTCTGCATAAATAACAATATAATTTTATAAATTAAAAAAATAATAATGTAAGCGCTCATTCTGCGAAACAAGATTGTCATATGAAAATGAAAGGTTCAGTTTAACGTTCTTACTGTTTAATTTTGGAAATGTCATATATGTAATTGCAATGTAAATTAACAGTGTAAATCTAATTACATAGGGTATTTTTGTATTTGCTTGTGTTTCATATTTTGAACTTTGAACAGCATTTCATTGTATTTTGGGCTGTGAGTGTCCCCTTAGCTTTTTCTAACATATTTCTGAATCACCTTACACAGCATGTCTTTAAGTTGAGCATATACTCTGATGACAAAATTGCCTGAGAATTTGCCTGTTTATGTAATGGACTCAGATGCATATTATGTGTGGCTGTTGCAGTATGTTCTGTCTTGCTGAGATTATGAGAGTAATTTTATTCATCTGTCTGATTTTTGTTTGTAATTTCCACTCTACAATACTCTGTATATTGTATGATTGACATGTGTCCACATCGTATGTTGGTTGAATGAAGCCATGATTTGTACCAAGTTAATTAAATTGTCCATATGGTTTTTGTACTGTATTTGTTGTCAGTATGTGTTCTGTTTTGTTTGTCAGTGCACAAGCAAAGATACTGAAAATAATACCAGGCAAAAACACAGTCAAGGAATTCTGCTAATACGCAATCAGACTATAAAGTGTATTTAATAAGAAGTGAAAGTATTGATCTAAAACTTTTGGACACAAAGTGGTAGAAATTGTTTGAAAACTGACTCTTGGTAATCATCCATTCATCCATAAAGATATTTCAAAGAATGTGATAAAATGTGATGTTGTCCTTGAACTGAAATTATGAGCAACACTGCAGTATCAGATTATTTATTTAACTTTCAGATTCTGCAGTAGAACATGAGTGCTGTAACAAATGACTCATCTGTAGCAACATTCAGTTCAGTTTTCATTTTCTGGATTCAGAGGTGCTGCCTCATCTGAGGTCTGTGCTGGGACATTAAGTCCCCCCAGACCAATGAATGTGAACCGTAGGCAAAAAACAATGATGCACTTTAAAAGAAAAAAAAAAACCAGCGCTCTGTGGTTGTGACCCTCACAAAATCATCACTTCTGTTGGATTGTAAAACAACACATATCCACCTTACTTTTCATTTGACATAATCCTCTTTATTTCTCTGATATGACATCCAGGTTATGTAAGCCAATTTCTGTTAGGAAAAGAAAAAAGTTAGGAATTACATAAAAAATGAAAAAACATGGCCAAGTCTGAATTCAAGTCAAACTTCTTAAGTGTACATTATGAGAAACAAGCATGATTTGGACCTAATAGCTACATTATAATTACCAGAAAAGTCATTTGTACTTAAAAAATTATGGGCAAGTCCACATTTTATAATTTTTCTTTTCCAGACAAAAATGGGATTTTTTAATCCACTTGTCCCACATTAATTTTAATTGTTTATATGGTGTAATTATCAAACTGACCAGCAGGGGCGCTGTCTCCGCCTCATTGTTTGATGCTCAGCGCGGCTTTGCACCGCCGGGCGGAGACAGCGACGGGCCAGAAGAAAATGGCGGACGGTGTGGATCACATCGATATCTACGCCGACGTAGAGGAGGAATTTAGCCAGGTATTAATTCCACATTCACCACACGCCGACTAATTCTATAATTTTATGTGTATTTTAGTAAGAATTTGTTGCTATTGTGAGCAGAGAGTTAACTGCTTTTTAAACGAGCTTCTCTGGCGAACAGGCCGCTTCACCATGCTGCATCCTCCATCCTCAGCTCCGATTATCAGCTCGAAAAACTGCATATCTACTGCCTAGATGTTTAACACGACACATGCTGCACTTAGTAAATTACATGTAATTTGCAAATATTTGTTACTTATTTGACTAAATACCCCAAACGACCGCGCTCATTGTTCACAGTTTGAGGCCTGGGTCGAGCTGAATGTGGCGGGCTAGCAAGCCAAACAAACGGAGCTGCGTTAGTTAGCAAGCTAGCGTTAGCCACTTTAAAAGCATTACTTTTAACTAATTAGCGTTAGTTCATGCAAGCAAACTTTAAGTTGAAATGTACTTCGATGCCGTTAAATGTTAGGAATGAAACCACACATGTATGAACTGGAAAGGCTTTTAATTGTTGTTTGAATTGTTTGTGTGACTGCTAAGCTAGTTTCTTGTAGCGATAATATGTCTGCTGGGTTAATGTTGTTATCTTCCTCCACACACGCCCCCTTTCTTCACAACTCGAAAAGGCTTTATCAGCTTCTTCTGGGTTGCAAATACATTTGTGTCGTAGGTCATTTAGAGTTATTTCCACCAACATGTTAACGAAACAGCTCTTTTGTGTGTTATGTTCCATTGTGAGAAACATTGAGCTGCTCATGCTTGGACTAAAGGAACTTATTTCACTCATTTGCCTTTTCTTGTAATAAAGTCATCAAAGCTGATATTTTAGAGAGTTAATCATATTTGCTTTCAGGCCAAAACCTCAAAGTGAGAAGGTTTCAGATTATGTCAAAAGTTATTAAAAGTCCCACTTTTATTCAAACTTTGCATTATGTGCGAGCAGTAATGCTACTTTGAGACAATAATCCTGCAAATGTCTGCATGCCCCCGATCTACAGCTAGTCAGCAATATTGATTAAAAATACACCAAAGCTGTGCTCACTAACCTGTTCTGTGTGTGTCTAGTTAACATCAGCTGCACATTGTCTGCATTGTGTCTGTTTAAATGCACATAAAATCTGACTCTGGTGTTCACTTAATCTGGGCACTTAAAGAAACCCAGGGGTCTTCATGGGGTTACACTTTATAAAATGTGGTTTACTGTTCATAATGTGTCTCACATGTTAGTCTAAACTGTTACTGTTGTGCTCAACAGGAAGCCGACTACCCAGTCCACGAGCAGATTGACCTGTATGATGATGTAATATCCCCATCAGCCAACAATGGGGATGCTCCAGAAGACCGTGACTACCTGGACACACTGCCTGCACCAGGTGGCACGGAGGGAGGGAAAAGTGCCCCACCCAACGTGGTGTACACCTATACAGGCAAAAGGATTGCCCTATACATAGGGAACCTCACATGGGTGGGTATTCGAACTCTGTTCAGAATACTTGAATATGTGGTGGATAGTACTGACATGATAGTCTCTTAAGTAGCAACGTTTTCTTTAAAATAGTGGCATTAGGATAAGATAAGAACTGGATTATTAAAGTCTGTCCTGTTAAGAAGTTAAACTTAATCAATTTACTGGATATTTTATGATGATACTGTTTTCTCTTACACAGTGGACGACAGATGAGGACCTGACAGAAGCTATCAGGTCGATAGGCATCACAGATGTGCTTGAGATCAAGTTCTTTGAAAACAGAGCCAACGGCCAGTCAAAAGGGTGAGTTCCTTATTGTCTATTACCTACTAATATCACATCTCTCTGTGTGATATTATTTGATTAAATCACAGTATGCTATTGATTATAATAATTACTTCTTGATACAAATTGAGAGTAGGAAGTGGAATCCCATTCTGCATAGGGCAGTTCTGTCCATATGTAGTCATAATGTTTTGACCAACACAGGTCAAGGCAAAAAGTCAAAGTCAAAAGAAATAAACACCCTTTGAAAAATAATTTGCAGTGCGCAGACTGTTTTTTTGTTGTTGTCGTTTTTTTCATTTTGTATGAAAGCATCTGATCATGTCTGACCTCTGTGTCCTTCGTCTAGGTTTGCGCTAGTGTGTGTGGGCTCAGAGGCATCATCCAGGAAATTAATGGAGCTGCTGTCAAAGAGGGAGCTCCATGGTCAGAATCCCATTGTCACACCGTGCAACAAACAGTCCCTCAGCCAGTTTGAGATGCAGTCACGTAAAAGTAAGTAGGAAAGGTGCACAGTTGGTATTGGCATGTTTCAAACTGTACTCAGCAAGAGTAATTTAAGAGATATATTATGCTCTTTTTCAAGTGACTTCAGTTATGTATCCACTTGTGTCTAAATGTGCACCCACATTTATTATTTATTGCATTTTAAATGGAAAACTGATTTGCTGTTTATGTCATTTTGCAGGTACCCAGTCAGGCCAGATGTCTGGGGAAGGTAAAGCAGGTCCCCCTGGTGCTGGCCCTCGTGGAGGTTTCCCCATGGGTCGAGGCAGAGGCAGGTTCCCTGGGCCACCCGGTCCTGGGGGAGACCGCTTCCCTGGTCCTGTTGGGCCTGGAGGGCCACCACCACACTTCCCTGGTTAGTTTGGTAACAGGTGTTTGTGCCAGTATGGCAGGGACAAAAATCCATTTCAGTTCACTCGGTTAAAGGATAATATTTAGAAAGGGTAGAAATCAGATAGAAGGATTATTAAGTAGATTAAATTAACAGCAGTCTAATTTAAACTATAAATAGTTAATGCATATTGGCAGGTTAATTCAGCCATTGACACTTCCTGTAAATTGCCAGCTCTCTCCTAATCTAATTTAGACATTTTAGCAATTGTTTTTCCTAATACGAGTGAGGGGTAAGTCAAGTCACTGGACCTTGTTGAATGTTATATCTTGCTGTACTGAACAAGGTGAGTTCATGGCAGAAAAGATGGAAAATCCCTGATACACAAGCTGAATTCTATTTCCATCGTCACAGAGAAAATCGAAACGGATAAAATTATTTTCTGCTCAGCAGTAGAAGCAATTTCATGGATGAATGCAGCGGGAATGCGTACACATCATGAATCACGGTTAACTCGCTACAACAACGTGTGGTTTGTGATGTGAATGAATCAGTTTATTGGGAATCACCGATTGTGCTCCATCACCTGTTGAGGTTTATGGGTCGGTGTATTCCTGATTTAGACTTGATATTTGTAAAAGATGCCTTCATATTTTGAATATTTCATTATATTTATATTTTCAGGCTCTTGTCATTCGTGGTGATTTTTTTGTACAGATTCAAAGAACATCATGGTGACAAATGCCTTGAAACATAGTGTGGTTAATTGAAACTCTGCTTTCTGTCTGGTGGTGCTGCTCTGTTAGCACAGTCCAGGCTTTGCTACTACTCACACCCGCATGGAACCAAGGCTAGTCTTTTAGTAGTGTGTTTCTTGTGAAGGAACTATCACCTGTTAAATCTCCCCTGCCAGGAATGTGTCTTTGCATGTCCCCCCCCCATCCGGTTTGTTCTTTCTTTGTCCCTCTTCACCCCCAGTTGAACAAATAATCCTTCCCTGGCTGCAATTTTCCGCTCACTGAAATTTCCAACACCATTCCTCGACAAGCAGTTTACTCAAATCTTTACTTAGCAAGCTACCGACCTTAAACTCTTTACAAATCTTGCATTGGCCAGCTTACACATGTCAGAGAGAATGGAGTTGCCAGCCTTTCTCTTTTTTTCCATTTTTGCTTCTTTTGCCCTCCATCCCACCTTTTTCACATCCTTCTTTCGCTTAGTGGCTGGTGCCCCGTGCTGCTGGGCTGCGGCAGGCCTTCAGTTAGTAGAGGGTAGCTTATGAAGGGAAGAGTTGTGATTGGTTTGCTTTCTTCCCCATTAGGCTCGGGGATGAGACCAGATCTGATTAGGCACCAAGATGGCCCTCTGATGGATATGAGTTTCAATCCCTTCCCGCCAGGGGGCAGGAACGGGAGCTGGCGTGGCAGAGGTGAAACACCTCGATTGATCTGATTCATTTGATCGATCGCCTTTTTATCCTAACCCTCGGCTGTTTATTGGTAGGAGTTGTGCCATTGAAACTATCCGCTTGACTGCCCCAAAAACAGCTGAATTTCCCCCCCAAACTCTCTAAATTCCTTAATAGACAATGTTCATCAAATACTTGGCCCTACCTGAGGCCAGAGTAAGTATTGACGTGTTCACAAGAAAATATTTTAGAGAAGGACATAATTTATAGAAGTGGTTTATTCTTTTGAGGTCAGGTTCGATCAATAATTCACAATCACACAAAATGTTTTTGTTTTTTGTTTTTCTAATCCCCTGGGACTGAAGAGGAAGTTTATTTGAAAGCTATTTTGCATTCTGCCTACTGCCTACATTTATACTACCTAAAGCAAACTTGTATAAAATCTAGACAGCGTAAGTAGTCCTCTTTTTTTTTAAAACCTCTGTGACATCTTCTCAAGATGTGCAATGGCTCATTGTCAAGAAAACATTTCCCATTGTATGGGAGTCCCCATTTGTATTGAATAACCTCTCATGAGTGGCCCCTGCATGGAATAATCTATTCGCTGTATTTTGCCATGCTGAACTAATGCCGATAGTTTCAATTAAGTGAGCAGAAAGTGAGTGAATCAGCATCAAATGCAAAGCCTCTGGTTAAAGAAAAGCCTGCTTTGAATAAGGTGCTACGAGTGTATTCCATCTTATCTGTTGCCTTCTGATTTAGTTTAATTTGCTTTTTGTTGTTCCCTGTAGCTATGGCTTGCTCTTCCTTATCTGTCTGTGTCATTGTCCCTGCTTTGAACTCTCTTAATCAGTTCCTACAGGGCATCTAAGGAAAACATGGATACTACAGGGTATTGAAATCAGAGCTTGACTGATAAATCAGTCAGGCTGGGTAGTGTTTATATTTTAGACCAACCAGAGTTGTGATTTCACTGTGACACTGAAATTCTGGGGAGACCTCTACCTGTTATAAGAGAAGCATAAGACTGAGTTCTCTAGATCTTAATTTGCTTCATATGCTATTGCTTTGTCCTTTTTCTTCTCTTCTAGGTGGGATGCAGGGTCCCCCACGTCCTCCTCCTGGTCCACCTGGTCCCCCCGGCCCTCCAGGACCGCCACCTCCAGGCCAAGGTCTCCCTCCTCCCCTCGCTGGTCCTCCAAATCGTGGCGACAGGCCTCCTCCCCCTGTTCTATTCCCTGGTCAGTTTGGCCAGCCTCCAATGGGACCCCTGCCTCCCGGCCCCCCACCTCCAGGTTACGGTCCTCCCCCTGGTCCCCCGCCCCCTCAACAGGGCCCACCACCCCCGGG
>JBBMOC010000004.1:5763687-5801011 GCA_037975185.1 Centropyge bicolor | reverse complement strand
ATTGGTCCCCCAATGGCTTTGGCCCCACCTCCACACATGCCAGGTCCCCCACCAGGTGGACCACCACCAGCACCCCATGTCAACCCTGCGTTCTTCCCCCCACCTGGCAACAACAGCATGCCCCCCAATGACAGCCGAGGGCCCCCTGGACCAAACGACCCATACGGACGCCCGCCACCATATGAGAGAGGGGACTACGGTCCTGGAGGCCGGTAAGAATGGGTGGTGGATGGCAAACAATCAATACAATAATTTATATAAAGTTCTGTACATTATGTTTTCAGTACATTGGTACAAAGAGTTGCTCTTTATATTAAGTAAAGAATTGTTGACATGCTGATTAATTTTTTTTGTGTTAAATCTGGGTTGCTTTGGGTGTAAAGATGATAAGTGTGTCTCTCTTGTGTGTATTTATAGGGAGATGGAGGCGTCCCGGACACCTTTGAGCGAGGCAGAATTTGAGGAGATCATGAACAGAAACAGAGCCATCTCCTCAAGCGCCATATCTAGAGCGGTGTCTGACGCCAGTGCAGGTAACACACACAGTAATATAGAATACATACTGGACAAATACTTATTGTGGGTGTGCTCAGAAGACAAAAACTGGGAGCCAGTTCAAGCTTAATGCAAACTTGTGTTCTTCTTCTTTAGCTGACTATGGCAGCGCTATAGAGACGTTGGTGACAGCAATAAGTCTGATTAAGCAGTCCAAAGTGTCGGCAGACGACCGCTGTAAGGTCCTCATCAGTTCCCTACAGGACTGTCTCCATGGCATTGAGTCAAAAAGCTACGGCTCCGCCTCCAGGTAAGATTTTAATTTACTGGACTATCAATAGGTAATTCTGTTACTTTTAAATCTGGCGCTATTTTTAAAAAATGTTTTGTGTATATTTTTATAGTTTGGGGGTCTAAATGACAAATTAGGATGAAAAGATGTAGTTGTCTGTCATATTGTGACAATATGTGTATCATTTCTTCCAAATGGTAATTGGCCTTAGAAGAGTTATTATTCAAGACCTTGAAACACTGGTTCACCCTTCAATGATATTTCTCTATCCATCTGCCAGGCGAGAACGTTCCAGGGAACGAGACCACAGCCGCTCCAGAGAAAAGAGCAGACGCCACAAGTCCCGCAGCCGCGACCGGCATGAGGACTACTACCGAGAACGCAGCCGGGAGCGGGACCGCCACCGTGAGAGGGACCGAGACCGAGACCGTGAGAGAGAGAGGGAGAGGGAGTACCGACATCGCTAGGCAACAAGGGAGGTGGGTACAACTTTTCCTGTGGTATTTGCCTCTGTATAAGCTTTCTTCTGTCGTCTTCATTACTGCATTTGTCTTAACCTTAACTACATGGCAGAGGAAGAAAACACCAACGTTGAGTTTAAAAGGTCCAATTTGATTGCTCACCTCCTCTCTTCTTCGAACTTTTTCCCTGTAAATCTTAAAAGCTATGTAGATTGGACAGTATAGAATGACATTAAGTGTTCATTTAAAATTCCCTCTATGCATAATTGAGGAAGAGGATAGGGAGAGATGAGGTATGCAAAGAAAAGACTTTTAAAACTCAGACTGTTGGTTTCAGGTAGGTGTAAGGTAAGTCTGCTTTCTATAAACATTCACAATAAGTGATGACAGTTCTGTTGTGTATTTCAGTGAATGTGTGTAATCCACACTTGTTGTATTCGCCATGCTGCTTTGCACAGCGGGGTTTGTAAGAGTTGTATTTGTACTGTGGTTCTCTTCAAATCAGAAAATTCACTGACAGTTACTGGAAATTGACTTTGTGGATGCATTGTTACTTTTTGGTCTACATGCCTCTGAGGCTGGTAATTTGCAAAATTTGTCAGCCACGTTTTGTATTCTGCCAGACAAATTTCAAATTTAAATAATGAATTATCTTATAGATACCAGTAAGGTTATCTTGCCTGCTGCTTGTATATGTATGGTTGTAGTGTACACCTCTTATAAACATCCGTTTGGCTCGTAAAATTTTGGTTTTACCAGTAGCTACGGCCAGTGGACCAAAAATGTTATCCTGACTTGAATATCAAGATTCATGTGAGTTTACGCTAATTCAAGTGTAGTGTGACTGCTGAGTTGGTTTGTCGGTGAGATTGTAATGATAGTTCCTTGACTGATCGGCTTCATTGGTTTCAGATGTCCCAGTATATGCCCGATGATTTTTTTACTGTGTGTAGTACAGATTTAGTATTTTGTGTGGTCTGTTTTTTCAGGTTGGATTGTATTTTTAGAAAAAAATCGATTAATGTTGAACTTGTCGATAGTAGACCAATCCACACTGTAAATGTTCCATTCACAGTAATGTTGTATTGATATTTCCATTTCAGTTTAAAAGTTGAATAGATCACTGTCACTTTATAATTATGAGAAGGTGAAAATTTCAATCAAAAAGTGTCTATCTGCTGATTTTTGGACACAGAAAATTTAAAAATGTGATTGTCATATTTGCATGTCAGTAATATTGCCCGACATTTTACCTTTGTCAAATTGAATGTTTTGCGGCTTGGTGTTGCTCACTTTTGACCCATTGTACCTCAATTTAAGATGTTGAGGTGAAGTGAAAAAATGAAAAATATTTATACATTTTGATGTCATTATCTGACAATATAATGGTAGTGTGATGTCCAAATGTTGATGCCCTTCCAACATATAATGTCACAGAGTTGATTTTTTTTGAGACAAGGTCAAAGGAAAAACAAAATTTGATATTCTGCTCAGCTCGATCAGTGGCTTTGAATTGAAATTACTTGTAATTTGTTTATCACAATTGGTTTACATTAAGGAACAAATCTTATTTGTATTAATGGCAAAAGTATATAATTATAACTGGGAAATGGAAAGCAAGGATCAGAAAATAAATATTTTCAGATCCCAATTTTTTGTTCCTGTCATGAGGCCATTGTTCAATTTTTTGATTGAGTTGAGCGATTCAGGTAACCTGAATGAAATCATAGTTTTATTTAATAAAATTCAGTAGAATATTGAATGTATACAGTAAATGCACTCTTAATTTTTATGTCAATACAGCAAATTTATGATTCTATCCTAATTGTAATTTCACAATGACTAATACGTAGTAGAAATTTTCGTTTTAATATTTGTTTTTTTTTTGTGATTCTTTCATGAAATTTGAAGTGATTTCCGTTCAGGCTGTAGTGTTGATTTTTCAATGATAAATCATCCTAGGTTGGCAATGCAAGTAATGCAAGGCTCATAGATTTATGTGTTTGCTGGCATTTGGGTTTCAAGACTTGTTATGATTGAGTTGTAGATGTATCTGAAACTTCTTGACATCAGTTTGACATCAGACATCAGTTCAACTATTTTTAGGCTAATGTTCTTGAGCCTTGCTGGTGATTGTCATGGTTTCTCAGTGTTAGGGTTTCACAAATCCGAAATGCGGCACTTGCGTGTTAAACAACATGGTAACTTTTGTAAAGTCTTGCAGTTTAAATATCTGGTTTGATCGATATTGTGTGTCGTTCTGATGTCCTTATATCTGATATCTGTGGTGGTGTGAAGAACAGTCCTTGTAGTACAGAGACTAATAGGTTACATGGAGCCCTCAGCATCTCTGTACAGTGGCATATCACCCCAAATAATATGTCTCATAATTTTACATTTGCATAAAATTGATTCACTCTTGAGGCCTAAAGGTCCTGCACTCACAGAGTAGGAAATATGCTCTACAGATCAGACATATTCTTTATATACTGTATGCACAAGTTCTTTCATGCTGAGAAATATTAACTGGGGTGGTTTTGCTTGTGGAGATGCTGAATCCTGAAAGCAGGCAGAACCTGAAAAACCAAAACAATGTAACTCAGTAACTGTCTCAGTCATCTGTCATGTGGTTATAAATAGTGTGTAGTTGTGCTACGTTTGTAGTTTATCTTTAGTTATTTGAGCTATGTTCCATTCAGCCTGTCCATCACAACAGTTGACTACTGAAAAATAAGATTTTGTGTCCACTGGGAACCTCTTTCCAAATTATTACTTCTGTACTTTTATTATTACTTCACTTAAAGCAGGCAATTTTTACATTCTCGGGGGGGGCAACAGGTCCATGTTTTTTAAATGAGTACAGCATTTCTATAGTATCATTGCAAGACCAATGATGGCTATAACAATTGTTTATTTCTGGTCGATAAGAGATCCCCAGTGGCCACAAGGCCGGATAACTTTTAGCAATATGTAGACACCAGAAATGCATTTGTTGAGTATATTTTTTCCAAAATGTTTCTTGCAGTATAAATGAAAAGACTAAGGATGATACTCTACCTTTGCATTCAGTCTGATATTTTAGAACACTGAGAATGAAGTGCTTTTATTCCTGATAGTAGTTTGGCTGTTTTTTGTGTCCAAAGACATGCTTTGATAATTAATACTGTTAATACTGTTCATACTGTACTATGGGGGAATGTACACTGTTTGCGCAAGGCAGGCTGAAATGACTTTTTATACTACTTTTTCATACTGTCTCTAGGTGTATGTGTGTCGGGTATCACAGCCCTGATGTCCTTTTCCAACAAGCACACTATTTGCTCATGTTAAACCAGGGTCAAACAGAGTTCAGAATAAACAGTCATGCCCATTTACATAAGAAGAACAAAAGTAGAATTTATAAGAAGTGAGAGAGTTATGTGTGAGTCTGAAAGATGGCCTTAGGTTAAGTTAAAAGATAAGGAAATCGCAGTTTACAGTTTCGACTTATTTTGGCTCAGCTGAAACAACTGAAGACGGTTGTAATTTTTTGTTTATGTTGAGGTTATTATAGTGAACAAATCAGCTATTTAGTTGTGCTAGTGAGGAGAATTGTATAGAAGTATAAATCTTCCACGCCTGTTTTCTGAACTATTTTTGAAACACCAGGAGCATCTTTCAAGCCTTTCTGTAGACACGATGATTAATGATACTTACAGACCTGTCAAAATGTCCAAATATAATCAGTAAAAAAATGATTTATTTAAGATGGTAAGTATCCTCTGGGGTTGTTTCATGGAGTGCTTTGTAGCAGCTAAATGTCTGAGAGTTATTTTTTAGGTTGTTTGACCCTGGTTTGACTCCTATTTTATAACATGACAAATGAATTGTTCGTCTGATAAATTAATGCAATTTGACCATTAACAGAAGTTCAGTCATGCTCATTCCCACTTGTCTTATAGTTCCTTGAAATAATACTGTCACAAGCACCATTTGACCACTGTATTGTGTAAATATTGTTATTGTCGGCTGAACTGTATTTATCTGTAGCCATGCACCATGTCAAACATGTACAACCATCTGTACTCATATGACCTGCCTGTAATTGAGGCCTTTTTGTTGAACAGACTAGTTCGACTTCACCTTGTAAAGCAAAACCTTGTGTCATCAAGGCTTCATAAATTTCAATTTAGAATAATAGGAGTACATATTGTACTTTCTGTATCAGAATTGTTCTCTGATAACTTAAACATTTCTTTAAGAGGTGCTTGAATATTGACAGTCTAATTGCGTCTAATTGACCATTTATAAGTACGATGAAGAGGTTGCCTTTCCAGTTTCCTGTACTCTGCATGCTGGACTTTGTCTTCCTCAATTATAAAATTTTGCACTTTATTCACTTATTATTATGTTATTGTTAACAGCGCCATAAAGGGGTTATACAAAATCATATTGATATAATTTGTTTCTGTCATATGTTAAAACAAACCTGACTGGCGGTGGCAAATTATCACCTGTTGTGCCATAGTCAGAAGCGTGCCTTTCTCTTCGTACTCTTGTGTTTTGATCTACGGCTTTTATTGTCCTTTCTGTGTCCTTTTCTCCTGTATTGGGTAACTTCCTGAAAATTAGTATCTGTTGTTTTCAGTGTTTTTAGCTCTGTACCTCATGCCGACCATTAACAGTTGGTTATGAGGAAAAATATAAATGACGAGATAAGATAAACATTTATTCGTCCCTCAGTGGGGAAATTTGCAGACATGAGGTTCATTTTGCTATAGTTGCGACAACTGGCTAAAAAATAAGGAGGAGGAAAAATAATTACTTTTTTAAATTAATTTTTAGCCCAGGTGTTAAAATAATTCTACCAATGACCCATATCTTCAGTGGCAACAATTTTTTAAGCTCCCATTTAAATCATCACTGAAAGGGGAGAACCAAGTTTTCACTCATCTCCATCCCTGAATTTGAAAATCAGTGTTCACTGTAGACACTTCTGTAACAAAAGTCCAACTGCAGTGTCCCCAGTCTTTAAATATGCCTTTTCTATATGGATGTCAATTCTTGTCTGTAAAAAGAACGACATGTAATATGCAAACATTTCTATATGAATTAACTTCACATGCATATAATCAGTTTCAAATCTAACAGTGATCAATTGCTTTTAGGAATAGAATTGACTGAATATTGTTATATTTTCTTGTGTGTGTACATACAGATTTTGAATATGACTCTTCGATAATTCCTGTTCAAGTTTGCATGTTTCTCTATGTCTGTGCAAGGGTTGGGGCCAATACACAGTCAACTGAGCATAACACTGAGCATGTCCTTAGAGAGATTTCAGCCATTTTTACACCTCAGCTTCTGAGAGTTTGAGTTTTCCTAACCACATATCCCTTGTCCCAAATCACATGGTCAGTAAATGGACTGAGCTCCCAACCTTGCGACTCAAAGTGATGGTGAATTGAGCCCAGCCCTGGTGTGCACCATGTACGTGTAGTCTAGAGGTTTCATGGAGAGGGAGGGGGAAAGTGTTCACTGTTGGGCTGCCTCGAAACCAAACTCCACCCTTCGTTTTGACACCTTTCAGCTAACGAGGATCAAGGATGGATGGAAGGAAAAGGAGGACGAATTTCAGTGCGCCACCACCTCCCCACCCTGCATGACTGGACAGGATCACAACCACCACCTCTTCCTCCACCCCTCCATCTCTCCTCTCCTCTCCGTCTCCACCCATCCTTCTCTCTGTCTGTTCATCTTGTCTGCCTGACTAAGAGCAGTGGATGGAAGACCCTGACCTGTGTAAGGCTATGTTATCTAAACATCTTATTCTCATGGTAACTAAAGATGAAAAAAAGAAACTTTCCAAACAGCTCTTTTATTTTTTATGTTTTATTTGACATGAAGATGACTACGTGTGATGCTTTTTTTTTTTTTTTTGCAAAGAAACAATAAAATGGCCCACACAATCCCCCACTAGAAGACACAAACATTACATCCTATTTGTTTTTTATTAATCTTTGGCTCGCTGTACTGTGTACATTCAGTTTAGAGATCAGTTTTTATAGGGTGCATATTTGATGTTTTCTCCCCTCCCTTCCCTCTCATTCTCATTTATTGTTCTCATGGTTAGTATGTTTGTAAATGTCTTTCTGCTTTTGATTAAAAACTAGATGGTGTTGTAATAAAAAATGTTTACTGAGGTACTCAATGCATTTGGTGAATTCCTCTACGTGTTTGGCTCATTTATATCAAATGTATATTTTGGACTTCAAGCTTTTTCATAATGAATGTGTCTACGTTTGCTTTAGATTTGTAGCTGTATGAGCAGTTTTAGAAAATAGACCCCTGGGTTTTAGTTCTTTTTTATTTTCTGTTATTTTATTCTTCACATGGATAAAACTTTTACAAGGTAAGACAACTTAGATGAATGTATTTTTTTGCGATGTGCATCAATTGGTGAAAGTATCTTTAGTCAAACAAGTTGAAGGTTTTACATGTACATGCAGCTCTTTGGGCCACATACACCAAAAATGCAATGCAACACTGTTCACAATGTGATTTGTTGCATGATATTGCACCAAACTTTTCCAATCCAAATTGACCCATCAGTCTTTGTTTTGTTTATGTGAAATTTATTCATGCTTAGATTTGCTGAGGTGAATTCAAACAGTCATTGTAGTCACAATTTACATGGAATTGGTCATTTTTCACGTCTCTGCCATTTGTTGAAAATATTTAAAGTGATCATTTTTGCTCCTGTGTTCCGCATCTAGTATGATTTGTGTGGTCATTTAACACTAAACCCTGTCACACCATAGATGAGCTTTTGAACACAACGTGAAGAACAAACTCATATTCAGTTTGTTAAATGTGGAAGGTGCACCAGAACACAAATATTGTCACTATGCAATGCCGCACGTCTTTCCTCTTTTATTCCACTGACCATGTTCATGTCTTGCATTTGGTCAAAATAGACTGTGATTGTCAGCACTTTGTGATACGGACCAATGAGCACTGAGGTGCATGTATGTTTTTTAAGATAAGATATACCTTTATTCGTCCCACTCTGGGGACATTTTTACTCTGATGAAAAACCACTAGGCCTAGATGTGCCAATACTCCACTTTGGATCATAAGACCAGATCAGTTATTAAATTTCAGTGAATAAAAATGAAAGTGTTTTAACTGGAAGTTTTCATATTGCTGTTTGTTCCATTTGTACTCTGAGACAAAGGAATATGGATAAAATGAGATTAAAAACTAACATTTTTCTTTTGTATGAATGCAACAAAAGACATAATCACTGAAAGCACTGATTTCAACAGGTTAGCAATCACAGCTTCTGTTTTAGATGCTCCACAGTGCTTCCCTCTATTGTTTAAATCTAAGGATCCTCTTTTGTTTTGGTTTTCTTTTTACCCTGTCGGAGATTATTGATTTACTTGTCAAGGTGATTGTTCTTTTGTTTTTTATTTTAAATCCGTCATGGCAGTTGAAGTTCCATGAAACACCCCCCTGAAATATTGCATCACCAATTGATTGTAATGGCCAACTATGATGAAAAGATGTTAATCAGATTGTAACAACATCCAAAAAAACCCTCCTGATGTTCTTGAAATGTTTTCTTTTTTAAACATTTTACTTTAAGAGAGTTTTTTATTTTCACAGATGTTAATCCCTTTGCTCCTATAACCCTGTAAAAGAGCAATGACACAAAGTGCAAATAGGGTTTTTGTGTATTTTGCACCTTCAAGGGGAGGGGACTCTTTATGCCAGTTCTCTTGAACAATTCCTTTAAAAAAAAAATGTCAGTGACGTTTAAGCCCCAACATACCTAATTATTTTGGCTGACTGAACCTCTTCTCAGGATTGTGTTAAGTTTGTTCTAATCATGCTTGATTGGCATCTCTGTCCCATTTCTCTTACACCTATAGGGGCTTTACAACTTAATGTAACCTGGCTTTTCTGACTTAAGCAAGTTCTCCACCCATTATCATCCTGATGAGAGGTCTAATCAGCCAGAATAGGCACATCTTTGTCCAGGGCTTCCAGTAAAAGTTATTTTGTAGTTGCCTTGTGCTGACTTCTCTCCACAGCAATGAAGGTAAGTGTTTACAGGTCTACATCACTGCAGAAGAAGAAACAGTCCAGTCCAGATGAAGAGGTCTGGCTGAGTCTGCTGCATCAACCCAGACCAACACTTTACCCCTCACAGAGGGTTGGAAGTATCTTTTTGTGTTTTCAGTATTTGACTTGCATGGTGTAATCATAGGATTATTTCTACCAATCATAATCTGATTTTCAGACAGTTTTTTATTGATAAATGTTTCGAAATGTAGCTGGATATGACCACAAACTAACAATGCGGCAACTTCTGTTAAGATAACTCATTTACAGTTAATGTTTTACTGGTTAGTTGGGTTTTACATCAGTTTGAGAACTTGATCCTCTTGGTATCTGATAATGTAACTTGCATTATTAATGCATTTAATTCTAGTTTATTTCCAGTGGGGACTGTTGTCATTATGTAAAGGCACATTGGAGCCCAAATAATAAGGTCATTGATCTGAAAAGAATAAACTATTTCTAAATTGAGTTTGGGTTTGTGGCATTCCTTTGTGCATGATGCATCTATGTATTGTAGTGGACACCAGGTAAGAAGGGGCTGTATCAATCAATGAATTTCATGTCATTGAACGAGGTTAAATGTATGATTTAAAAAAACATTGAGGGAAATGGAGCAGTATACAAATTTATTCAAATCAAGAATAAGCAGCTTGTCATACAGAGCAAGGAGGAGCCGGTGATAAAATAACAGGATGGCACTGAAAGATGTCTTGAATTGATCATAATTAATCTATAGTTGACATGAACACCCAGAAAAGAAGTGTCACTATTTAAAACCAAATTAAACCTACTTGAGACAACAGGAGTGAAGAAATTGTGTGAAAGTAGAGTGAATTGGTCAAATTACTTTTCAGATCTTTGAGAACAAGCCAAAATTGCCTTTAGATTGTATTTGTGGAGAAAATAGAAAATATCAGATAATACATTGATTTTTTTTTTTTTAATAGTTATTATTTTAAACATAATATGAAGCTCCATTTAAATAACGTTATTGCGTCCATCAGCCGGAACCTTTCAGCCCGAGTGTCGTCCATCCGTGCAACGGAACACGTTACACTCATCACTTCCGGCGGTTGTTCGGCTGCCTGTTTGAAATGATATCTCCGGGTATATAAAGCTTACTTTAAATGCTTAAATGGCAGGTTTATTAAATGTGGATAGACGCCGTGGTACAAGACGAGCACAACGGGATTAACTTCACTCTTTTGTTTACCGTACTATGTTTAAAAAGATGACTGAATTCGGTCCAGATTCCGGGGGGAGAGTTAAGGTAACACGACCAAAGCGGTCTGAGATTATTTATATATTAAGCTGTGAATGGATTTTAAGTAGTTTCATAATTGTTTTATAATCATATATTTAAATAGAAATACATTTATTCTATGTTTTCTTTGTGGTCTGCAGGGAGTAACCATTGTGAAGCCTATTGTGTTTGGAAACGTTGCCCGCTACTTTGGGAAGAAGAGAGAAGAGGATGGACACACACATCAGTGGTCTGTGTATGTGAAGCCTTACAGAAACGAGGTTAGACATCCACATCACATCACTCATCATCTAATGTCAGGATCGGGGTATGTTATTAATATGTAATGGCATAACGTTGCTTTTCCAGGATATGTCCGCTTATGTGAAGAAGATCCAGTTCAAGCTACATGAGAGTTATGGTAATCCACTGAGAGGTGAGTAGACCTTCACATAACAAGTATATAAATATGACATGACAGGTGTTTTACCCTGCTTCACTTGTGATTTGTCTTGTCATCCATCTGTCCATCTCACTGTTTCTCTCCCTTCCAGTGGTGACGAAGCCTCCATATGAGATTACAGAGACCGGCTGGGGGGAGTTTGAAATCATCATCAAGATCTTCTTCATCGATCCCAATGAAAGACCGGTGAGAGTTTGATAACACATGATCATAATTGGTATTAAGTATGAATTTAGAAGCTGACCTTCCTTTATGTATGTAGGCTTCTGTTGATCTGTGCCTGTGCCTGTGTGTGTCTTAGGTGACTCTGTACCATCTGTTGAAGCTATTCCAGTCAGACTCCAGTGCCATGCCGAAGAAGACTGTTGTCTCTGAATTCTATGATGAAATGGTACGCCCGCGGTCATGCTGTTGCTTATGACCACAGTTACTATACTGCATCAGTTTTTGTGTTCCTTCACTATGAAAATTATGAATTATGGGAGAGTGAGTAATTCACTTAACTCTGTTTTCCTCTTAAATTTTCAGATCTTCCAGGATCCCACAGCGATGATGCAGCAGCTACTGACCACATCAAGACAACTCACACTGGGAGCATACAAGCATGAGACAGAGTGTATGTCCACCCTCAATAAACATAAAAACACAAGACCCAAATGTGTCCACATACACACTAGTTTTGTCATCAGTGCCCTGCACAAGGAATACATAGCATTCATATAGTTTGAGTCACTGTCATCATACTTGTGTGTGTGTGTCTGCAGTCGGTGAGCTGGAGCAGAGGACCAAGGAAAAAATGGAGGCAGCAAAGAAGAGAACCAGCCAGGAGATCACAGAGCTGAAAGACAAACTAAAAGCCAGCAGAGAAAACATCAACCACCTGAAGGCAGAGATCAGGAAACTGGAGGAGGATGGAGACCACAAGGAGCACTGAGAGACGGACACAATCATTTAACAGGGCTCAAGCCGCAATTTTTTTGTGTTCCTCACCACATAACTGTTTAAAAAGCAAGGCAATGTTGTGTCATATTTGGTGATTACACTTTTGCCAAATTTGTTTTTTCATCTTTGTTAAACATGAAATCTTACTATTAAACAGCCCAGGGAAAACATGAGAAGGGTTTTCAAAAATTGTGCATTGAAAAAACAATTCATTGTTGTTTTTTGTACCCATGCGTTGCTGGGTCATCTGGCTGTGAGGTATGAAATGATTTTTAAAACATGCCCTGTCATTTTTTTAATGCTTTGTTTTGTAACATTATTCTTGTCCAGTCATCTTGATGTAATTGATCCTGTGTTGAAGCAAGGCTTATCCTCTCTTCCCTGTGAAATGAACCTCAACAGAGGTCTAATCCACAAGAATCACTGGAGCATCCCCATAATGTTCACAGCTTTGTAATGAGTTATCCACAATTGTGAGAATAGTTTGAATGTTACAAGCTCCTTTGGTGTTTTTTTTTTTTTTTTACTGATCTTATGGTTTTCTATATAAAGTAAAAGTGCTTACAGTATCACTTGTATAACTTTTTTTTGTTTGGGTTTGATGTGGGTTGATTGATAAAACATGATTGTGGTACCAGTAGCATGTTTGTCAAAGAGTTGTGCATAACAGTGGCACATTCTCTGACACATTGTAATGTCAGTAAAAGGAAGTGATTTTAATCTGTGTATATCTGCAAGGTGTAGCGCAAAACTGGTTAAACCCTGATCTTTCATGCCAAGTGGAGCAGAGCTTGACCTGCTTGTCAGTCCTGATCCTGTCCAGGTTTACTTTGTAGGAACCACCCCATCACATTGAAAGTGCATATGGTAGATAACAAGCTGGGTGTGAAAGTTAATCATCTGGTCAAAAGGTGAAATTTTATGGTAGATTGAGTAACTCTTGATAGTGACCTGATGGCATAAAGTCCTTATTGGATTAATAATTGCTGTTTAAAGACTAACAGACAAAACAATTATGAAACATTTCCGGATATGAGAAGATGCCTTTTATGAAAAAGTAACCATATTGATGTAAATGTTTTTGTATTTAAAGGTGATTTTCGTTGAGCTGTAAGTTCTGAGATTTCCGAGAGTTCCTGAAAGCATCTGGCAGGAAGTTCAGGCAACTTTTTTTGTTTTTTTTCCTGTCCGGACGCTGAACTTCTTCCGTCGAGGTGAACACGTGCGGCTTGGCGTCCTCTGGCTTTGCTTTATTGAAACTTATCGGCAAATATGGTCGAATACAAAGAGCTAAAATGGAGACAGTGTTGTGCAGGCATGTGCGCGTTTTGCCTGTGTGTAGCTCTAAGTTTAGTAAATACACTTGGAGACTGAATGTAGTGAATGCAGTTTGTCTGTTCGGGCTGAAATCCCACCAGGTGTCTCTCATCAGGTGGATCAAGTCCAGGTAAGTTCACAATGTTACGTTTTGTTTACGTTGCACTAAAAATGTATAGTTTGTGTTTGTGTTGGGCTTTTGGGTCACATCTTTTCTCACTTATTTCAACAAGTGTTCAAATTTCCCTCAATTACCTTAATTAATTAATTAGAAATGTTGTCCAAACTGACTTTTCCCCTGGTGTTAGTATGCAAACATAAAATCACTTCAGCAGTGGAAAAAGAGTGGATGTGAATTAGAAGTTCACTTTAAACATAGTAAATTAATGCAACATGGGTAATTAATTATTAGCATTATCAATTTCCAGGTAGATGAAAATTAGTTAAATTCAGAGGTCGTGCATTTTTAAAAAATAGGGATCAAAATTAAATTTTTAGGGGTCAAAATTATATTACTAAACAAACTGTGGAAAAAAATAAAGTACTAAAATATATTTTAAATAATTGATGAATAAGTATAAGTATAAGTATAAATCTGTCCCCCTAAATTAAATCTATAAGGAGACAAATAATTAAAGTAAGTAAAGTAAGTAATTAAATATATGTTCCAGTAAATTAACCAGCTATTAATATTTGCCTTTTTTATCATTAGTAGTAATATTATTTGTAATTTTTATTTCCAAATGTATTAATTATAACAGACAACAGTAAACTTACCTGTACTAATTACAATAACTATTAAGATACAAATTTTAGAATTTTTTTGTAAATAATATATAAATTTTTTACAATGCAAATTATTTTTCTTATTTTGTATTTTAATTCAGTTTTAGTTATTGATTTATTTTTTTTTTAGCCCGCAGTCAGAGAGAGAGAGTTTGTCGGGCGGTCACGTGATCAGAGGGCTTTGCACTGACGTCACAGAAACCGAAGCTGATCCTCATCGTCCTGCTGCGTTTAAAACTCCACGTTTCGCCGTTTAGACTCATCTTTCATTTACTGTCGGCTGCAAGTTCTTCACTCGCTAATACCTTAAAAATACGCTATAGGGGTGCAAAACTGTATCGGAAATGCTCAGGGAACCGTGTTAGCTCTTAATAATGTCACCCAGCTCGTATTAACACAGCAACATTAATGTTAAGTGGCGAACGTGAATGCAACAAAAATGTCTCCTTGCTAAGAAAACAACTGGTGGTTTTCTGTTGCCTTCAAGTTTTCAGGTAAGTTGTCTAAAAATAGCAACACCTGGCATGTTTTGTTGTCATTTTAATCTCTTTTATGCTACTCTTTTCCCCAATGGACACATATGGCTTGACTGGTGTTGTGTTAAAATATGCTATTGCTAAGTATTAGTGCATTCTTTTATTATATTTGGCTAATGAGATAATGCTAAAGTAGATCGTTTTGCCAGTTTGTGTGTCAGTGTTATTGCTGCTGTCTTTCCTGTCTGTGTCAATACCTCTTCACACACTTTGAACAGGAAATGCTTGAATGTGGTTTAGACCTGTTTAAACAATTATAATAACATTATGAACATAGTCTAAAAAATACATTAATCATAATAATTACAATATTATCATGTCAGTCTGCAAATATGGATTAATCTAGTCCCTGTGACAATGACTGCCAAACCATATGATAACCAGACTCTTGGCACCAAATTTTATGATAACCAGACTCTAATCAAATTGAGACATTCAAGTATTTCCAAAGATGTTGAGTATCACAGGGATTCGACTTATTCATTTTTAGATAATATTGCTGTTACCATGACAGTCTAAAACTATCAGTCATGATAATAGCAATAGTCTAAAAACATGAATTAATCTAGTCCCTGTGAAACCGACTACTGATGTAGTTTGGCAGAATGTCTAAAGATGATTCTGTATCACTGGACTAATTCATGTAATGATTATAGCAATAGTATCACTAATTTGTTTGTTCACTGGCTCTGTTTTCATGAGGGAAATGTAGGTTAGATAAATGTGATCACTGGGAATTGATTTTCCTCCTCAAATAGTGTACATCCTGTGTTTTCCTTCAAAAATTTGGACACATGTTTGATATATATAAAAGCATTTAATTTAACTTTGCAACAGAGAAAGAGCCAAACTCAGACTTCAGGTTGTTTATATGCCCTCATCAGGCACACTCTCTGTTTACGTAGATCTTTGGTGTTCGTCCACAGAGCTCCATTGTTGTCCCAGTGGTCTGTGTGTAGTGTGCAGCTAAAGTCCATTCATGAGGCTGAGTGCATCATCAGCATGCCATAGCTTCAATGTATGGAGTTCCCTAAAGAGGGCAAGTGCGCTGCAGGGCTTTCGTTGTATTGCTGCGTCAGTGTGTGTACCTGGTGTGGTCATAAATTTCTCTCAGCAGAACAGAAGATAAATCTGTTAGCCTCTTATAAATATGATGCAATGAAGAGATTTCAGTCAATGTGGAAAAGCAGTGAAGGCCATCCTCAGGTGCATTTTCTGATAAAGTATAAGTGCATGAAGTAATAATTTATGAGTGAGATAGTAGTTAGTGAGGGTGTGCACTGCACTGTGTTTGCTGTGGATAATGGCAGGATAAGGAAGGGCTGTGATTAGGATGAGTGTAGGTGCCAACTTCAGTTCATGTGCCGAGTAAATGTGGGTGTTTCTTCTCTTACAACCAAACTAAAATGCCATTCACTCATATTTTGCAGCTTTTCCCACAGAAGGGATTATTCCCCTAAGTCACACATTCAGTTCAGGACCCATATTGTAGAGATTTACTCTTCGCCTGGGTCAGCAGAGCTAAAAGCAGACCTGTACTTCAAGTCAAGGTTTAACTATTGCAACACCGCTTTTGAGGTGGATATTGTCCAAGAAAGAAGTAGAAGCCTGAGCTGTTTAACTGGGACACTGATCAAGTAGCATTGAGTTTTTAGGTGCAAATAAGCTTAATATTTTTAAACATAAATAAGAACACTGCATGAATTTATCAACTCATATCAATAGTTAATTTGGCCTTTTCTAAAGGTCAAATTTCTTCTTAAATTTGTATCATGCATCCATGACCACACCAGTTATTTCCCAATCAATGTTACACAAGAGTAAAAACAGTGCCCTTTTTTTGCTTTCATCTGTCACACTCTCTGGGCAATTTTTGTCATTTTCCTGCCAGTAAGATCTTAAGTTATAAAACCAATGTTAAGTCTTGCCAAGTTTGGCTTGATACAAGGTTGAGACATTGAACAGACACTGTGGTAGCACTAAAATGTCACCCCTGATGTCATTTGAACATAGCCATGCTGATCTTGCTTTGTGTTTGATTGTGATCTCTCTTTCTCATGCAAACTACCACGATTTAACTATCAGCTTAATGTGCTCTGTTATCATTGTGCTAGTGTAATGGTCAGTGGAAGGATATGAGTTGTGGCCTAGTTGTTAATATGAATATGTAATGTTTTCCTCATCATCAGCTGCTTCTGGTCTCACATTTAAGTAAAAGCCATGTGACCTGTGCTGCTTCAGAAGAGAAGTTTGAGGGCTGAACTACTGACTGAGTTAAAGGTGTGTGTGTGTGTGTGTGTGTTTGTGTGTGCTAGGTGTGGTGGTGAGCCCATGGAGAAGCCATCATCTGCAGGCAGAGCAGCGCTGGAGGAGGGAAAAAGTCTAGTTGAGGTAAGTGGCTGACTAATCAACTCCAAACTAGATGGAAATTTCACTTTTAGAGACTTAGTCAGTGGTCATATGTTTCTGTTAGCTGCTCAAATGTGCTCCAAAATGAGTCTTTTTCACAGCAGACATTTTGGCTTGTCATAGCAGGAAGAGCACACCTGTAACTAATAACGTAATTTACCCCTTAGTTCCAATCAAGTGCCGCAGTCAGCCATGCCAGTGACCCAGCAAGCTAAGCAGCAGGTACTGCTTATCTGAATACAGTTATCAGTTTTATTGATTTAACCTGTGCTTGTACTACGATGACATTTCAAAATAGGTGCTGTGAAAAAGCTCTGTTTACAATCACTGTTGAGCTTGTTGACTCTTGAGTCATGTGGCACTCCTCCGACTTCACACCTCAAAGTCTGTTTAAAGGTCCTGGCAGAACTGCTGAGTCAACAGCTGCATTGTGGGTAATGTAGGCCAGGCTTTGTAAGGGTGAATACAAAAGAAAGATATGTTTGGTTCTGCTGCATCGATTTTAATCCATTTTTAACTCTCCATTGTGAGTCCAATAATGTTATAGAAGGGCGATGCTAAATCCATGGACCTCTCTTTTAAGATAATAGTCAGGGCTGGATTGTTTCAGCCAGAGCTACCAGAAGCCAACAATTGCAAACTCATCATTTTTACTGGCTTACAGCTAAAATTTGAGAGCACAAAATGACGTCTTAGTGATGATTAGTTATGTGGTTAATGTTGTTTCAAATCCCTTGGAGAATGCTAATGGCCTCCATCACTGTCTGTGTGTGTTTGTATGTGCACTTTAGGATGCTGGAGTGCTGCGAGGTGCTGAGGGTGGAGAAGTGGATCCTAAGACACAGAGGAAGAGCAGCTCTTCTCGCTCCTCCCGCAAGAGCTTCCGCCTGGACTACCGACTGGAGGTAAAATGTCACTTTCCATCTCCCCCCACTTCCTCCTCTACCTGAAACACACACCTCACCTCAAACCTCATTTCCATAAACTCCTTCCCTCAGCATGTCCACTTCTCCACCTGGTGTGTTTGGTGGATTTTGCCTTAATACTGACAGATGAAATGTGCTATTCACACTAATTGTAGGAGGAAGTGACAAAGTCCTGTCGGGACAAACATGGCCGCTGGACCAACCCCTGGCCCACATGGCAGTTCCCTTCCTACACCACCCTGCTCAGGTTCCTCTTGTTGGATAAAAACCACAGCAATATACCAACTAGTAAAGAGGTGGGTAATTATTATTTTACATTGAAATGTTTTATTATTGCAAAACGTAGTCTGTCTATATAAAAGTCTTGCATCACATGTTCAATGTGATCTATGGCAGCGGTTTTCAAAGTGTGAGGCGCGCCTCCCCTGGGGGGCGCCAGAGGGCTTCAGGGGAGGCGCAGCGAGTGAAAAAATAAACCTGAAAAAGTGTAAACATTTGACAAGAGACAAGATGGATCGATTTTTAGTATCTCAAGTGAAAGTGAGAGAGGGCACAGAGTCTGGGGCGAGCAGAAAACGGAGCAAGTATGACCCTGATTATTTAAAGTTTGGCTTTTCATGTATTGGTCCTGATGATGCTCCACTGCCACAGAGTGTTATCTGCAAAGAGGTGCTAGCTAACGACAGTAACTCCAGCGTCATATTGAAACCAAGCACCAAAGTTTAACGACCAAGCCGCTATGATAAAAAAAATATATATCTGACTGACGTTGATCTGTTTATCTGATTTGAGGAATTGCACAAAGAGACCTTAAATTGAATGTATTCAAAAAGATATATATATATAAAAAAACGTATGTTAAATATGTTAAAAACAGATGCTAAAATGTGTTTAAAAAAAGATATTTATCCACACACAGAGAGATAAAGATGATTAAAATGTTTTAAAAATATGTTTAAGAACATACAAACATGTTTAAGATGTTTACAAAAATAAAGATCTGTATAGCATTTATTGTTTAAAACCTTTTTTAAGCCTGTGTGGAACATACAAAGCAACAACAATAACAGTAATAATAGTAATAATAATTAGGGTGAGAAAAAGGGGGGGCGGCATGCTTTTGAGTTCTCTTTAGGGAGGCTTGCTATCCCACACTTTGAAAACCCCTGATCTATGGTTTTACTTGTATCATCCTCATAGTGATTATGAGAGGTCATATACATTTTTGTATTTGTTACCTCTGTCAGTATGAACATTGCCTTTGTCAACTCTCACAACCCCCACACTACATGCAGCTCCTAGTGGAAACCTTGCTGAGCTCAGTGAGAGCTTAACAGGCTTCAAAGGCTGCTTTCACACAGCAATAGAAAAATGTTTAACCCCTTAACTGCACAGATTGCACTGTGTTTTGTTGTTGTGTAAAACCTATAAGAATCGGTGTACAAATGAACAACCAGAAGTTTGATGAAAGAGGCAGCTTGCAACTTATTTTAAATATATTGTTTGTAAGGATGAAGCTTTGTCAACTTTATAAAAGACAGGTTTGTCATGAAAAAGCTTTTTAGCTGCAGTCAGTGCATTTTGCCAAAGCAGAATGTACCAAAAATGTGTTAAAATTCAGAATGAATCTGGCAAGCAGCAACAAAACATGTTCACTCCTGTGTGCAGCACTCTAACATTGGAAGAGTAGCAGTGACTGTTATTAGAGGGGATTATGGTTCATTTTTGAAAAGTATGATCAGACCAAGTTGTAAGACTGAAAGATTCTATTCCTTATAATCAGCATGTGGTTGTTTTTGCTCGCTCTCCTTCTGTTCTTTTTTTTTCTCTCACCTTTTTTTCCTACTGTGTCATCCCTCACTCTGCCTCTCTGTATGCTGCTTATACTCATCCTCTCTCACTTCCCATCCTCACAGGCTCTGGAAAGTGAGCTCCCAGTGATGGAACCGTACTTCGTCCAGAACCCGGACCTCTCTGACTCCGGCCCGGGCCTGAGAGTCACCTGGCTGGGCCATGCTACAGTTCTGGTTGAAATGGACGGGCTGAATATTCTGACAGATCCAATCTTCAGCCAGAGGGCCTCGCCGTTCCAGTTCATGGGGCCCAAAAGGTACCGAGGGCCCCCCTGCACTGTGGAACAGGTTAGTACTTTTTGGTTTTAATAAAGCAAAGTCCTCCATCAGTTTGTTTGGCTGCTTCCTTCATAACCTCTTTTTCATTTCTTGTCCTCCTGCCAACAGCTGCCCAGGATCGATGCTGTCGTCATCAGTCATTCTCATTATGACCATCTGGATGTTGGATCTGTGGCCAGCCTGAATGCACGCTTTGGAGGGGAGCTACGCTGGTATGTGTGGTCGAGCTGTAGTCAACAATATGTTTTCTATTCATCAATTACAGTTCATGTATGTATGTATGTCTATTAATTGAGTCCAAATGTGTGTGTGGCAGGTTCGTGCCCCTGGGTTTGATGGACTGGCTGACGAAGATGGGCTGTGAAAACGTGATGGAGCTGGACTGGTGGGAGGAGAATTGCGTCCCGGGCCATGATGACATCACATTCGTCTGCACACCCTCTCAGCACTGGAGCAAACGCACCGCGTGGGATGACAACAAGGTAAGAAGTCATTTCTGAATTGACTTGTTTTAGTTAAGACTCTAACTGAATTAAGCTAATTAAATTATTAGTAATATCACTAATTGATTTTACACCTTTTAATGGCATTTATTTGCTTAATTCAGTTAGATTCTTAACTAAAACAAATGTACATAGACATGTGTTAAGTCATAGTCACCACATATAGGCAATAGTCATTTATCAAACATCAAGGAGGAAGAAAGAGGTAGTTTTCAATAGGTGTTTATTGTGAGTTCAAAGCATAGTCAGCGCATAATGTACTCCATTTTCTTTCAGTCTTTGTGGGGCAGCTGGGCTGTTTTGGGTCCGGAACATCGATTCTTCTTCGCTGGTGACACCGGCTACTGCTCCTCCTTCCAGGAGATTGGACGACGCTTTGGACCCTTCGACCTTGCTGCAATCCCCATTGGCGCTTACCAGCCCAGGTAGGGTACATTCCCCTCTCTAGGTATGTAAGAGTTGAATCAAAGGCAACTGGACTTGGTTTGTAGGCTCTTGAAGACACTTCTCATCTGAGAAGCTTCTTCAGTTCTGACTGAAGGAAACCCAAGTACCTATCCTCTGTGGGGTCGTTAGGGTGTTTAACGAGTGTCACCTGATGTCAAGTGTAGTTGATTGTTGCAGGTGGGAGACAGGTGATCTCAGACATCACCTGTCTCCCACCTGCAATGCTGTCCTTTATCAATTCACATCAGGTGACAGTCGTTAAACACCCTAACGACCCCGCAGAGGACAGGTACCTGGGTTTCCATGCCAGTCTATCAGAACTGAAGAAGCTTCTCAGATGAGAAGTGAAATGTCTTTAAGAATCGACAAAGTCCAGTTGCCTTTGATTCAACTCTTACTTGAACTACTCACCTCCTTAAGAGGCCACACACATTGTCACAAGGACAAATGTGAGTATTCTTTGTTTTTCAGGGATATGATGCAGGGGCAGCACGTGGATCCAGAAGAGGCTGTTCAGATTCACCAAGACCTTCAGGCCAAACAGTCTGTGGCCATTCACTGGGGAACCTTTGCTCTTGCCTATGAGGTAGGGCAAACAGAAACAGTGTATTAATCAATGCTTTGTGGGTGCTTTAAAGGAATAGTTCAACATTTTGGGAAATATACTAACTCACTTTCATACAGGTTATATGAGAAGATTGATACCACTCATATTTGTTAAGTAATGTTTTGGCCTGCACTGTAGCTAGAGTAAGCAGACAATTAGCTTAGCATAAAGCCTTGAAACAACTCACCTGGCCTTGTCTGAAGGTAACAAAATCTGAATACCAGCACCTCTGACACTCAAATGTCCCAAAACATTTTAATGAATAAAACAGTTTGATTTAACAATTGAACTTCAGAGGTGGTAGTTGGATTTTGTTACCCTCAGACAGAGCCAGGCTAGTAGTTTAACCTGTTTCCAGTCTTTATGCTAAGCTAATTGTGGCTCACTCCAGCTACAGTGCAGGCCTGCAAAACATTACTTAACAGATATGAGAGGAATCAATCTTATCTAAACTATGGCAAATCAATTTCCCAAAATGTTGAACTATTACTTTACCACACAAGCATAAACAAACAGAGGTTCTTTTAATAAAGACATCTTGTAATAAAGTTTGCTCTCTATTGCCTGTTTATTACACACACCTAAATAAAAACTAAAGCAATCCAGTAGTCCTGCAAGAAATTCTACCTTCATGAGAGTTGAAATAAATTTGGTTCAAACTGTTGTAAAGAGGTGGGAATCAACTTTATGATCATTGGAGGCTTTGATGTGGATTGTTTTAGTTCACCCCATTTCTATCAGTGAGTGTAGACTAAAAAAAAAACAAAGTCACCATCAAACACAGCCTCAAAATGATCATAAAGTTGAAACAGCAGCTCTTCACAATAGTTTTAACCCAAACTGAACATTATAACCTTCATGAAGTGAGTATTTATTGCTGGACTGCTGAGTGCTACAGAGATAAAAAAGTGCTCCAGCACTCTATTATGTTCTGGTAACACAATATAACAAAGGTGTCTTTGTTTAACACAACCTCTGACTTGCTGCTGTGCATGGAAAGTTAATTTTAGCTCAGTGCTGCATGTTTTTTGTCAGGCTGTCGCTGTCTGAAGCCTAAGTGTGGTGATGCTCAAGAAAAGTATTTATTACTCACTTTTTCCTCTGGTAACTCTCTGCTGTCCCTCCTCTATCCATCCAGTACTACCTGGAGCCACCGGTTCGTCTCAGAGAGGAGCTGGAACGGAAAGGACTGAAGCCAGACTCCTTCTTCACTCTGCATCACGGGGAGTCTCGCCTTATAGCTTCACAGGCGGGAGACGTCTTCGGCTGATCCTGGCTTCGATCTGTGTCTGTAATAAAGTGGAGAACATTTTACTCATCATACATAGATGGACTTCAGTGATTTAAGTTTGAAATGCATATGTGTATGCAGCTTATCCCACCTGAAAATCAGTCATTCATGTGGTCCACAATACTGTTTACATACTGAATGTTTGCCCTGGCATCGTCATGGTGATCAGTGCTACCTACAGATCCCTGACTGCACTATATAAAAAAAATGTTTTGTGTAAATCTTTGAGTATGATTTACACACTGATGTTAAATTGTTGGCATCAGTGTGATAAATATTCAGTTGAAGTCACAAATTAGTGTCAGTAAAACAAAAAAGCACAGATAACAGAAACNCCCTGCATCAGTGTGTGTGTGTGTGTGTCAGGCCACACTCTGCCTGTTGCTGTCTCTGCTGTGCGTCGACCCCCCAGAACAGTGTCTGGAGAAGTCCAGGAAGATGCCGTCGTGCTCCGGCTCCGAGTCCAGAGACTCCAGGATGTGGTCCGTCATGATCTCCGGACTGGACGAGGGACTGGGGCCGGAGCTCGTGTCCTGAGCCAGGACCCTGGAGGACGCCGGGGAGTCGGACACCAGCGAGCCCGTGCAGTGCGTGTCCTCGCCCGGGGAGGGCTCCGGGAGGATGCTGGGGGAGTGATGATGTGGCTGGATGAGGCGGGGACCTGCAGGACTGTCAGCGTCTCTGGGCCGGGGGTCCTGGCTGGAGGTCACAGTGTCTGTACAGAGGACGTTGTAGAGTTTAATATGTGAATGATGATGCAGCCCAAAGTAAAGATAGCACACTATTTTCATATTAATCCCAGCTGTGTTTAATAATCAGTTAATCTTTTAGATCATTTTTATGTAAAAATCTTTTTTCCAGCTTCGCATTTTTTTCATTGATCACTATTTTTAACACTAACTTTTTAATATTCATAGTCTACCTGATTAATTAAGCAATCAATAAAATCATTGGTAATCTAATGTCTCATGAAAATAAGGAATAAAACACTAAAACTCTTCCTCTTCCTAAAACTGAGAAGCAAAATCCCTCAGTCAGTTCAACCTTACAAATATATAAGTACTTTTCATACAAGGGAAAATGATTAATGACAAAATGTTGAAATATGTGTTGTCTCACAATCACAGTGGATGTAACTACATACAACACAGTGTAACTCCATATATGACTGTATTGCAGCAGCCTGTGACATTGACATTGAGCCCAGAAATGTCCTCTGTCATGTGACATTGTGGAAAGTCAACTGCATGTGAGAACACAGTGGGCCATGTGTAAAAAAATGAAATCACTGCCAACAATATATGTATATGTAATGTATAAAGACGTGCTTTGTTGCCTGTTGCTTGTCTCCACTCATTTGCCACAAATGGCTACAAATATAAAAATATAGAATATAGCATGAATTATAGCACGGTCAGCTTCATCGTAACAGCTTTTTGAGACATTTGGAGAGAGTTCACTTCATTAATTCATTTTTTTAGGCACTTAAAAAACACGTCTGTACAATTTTCAGAGCGATACAAAAAAAACGAAAGGATTAACTAAGGATTGAAACACACGGAGACACTGATCACTGATCAACCTCTGTGCAAACACATTTGATATCAGTACCTGAAAGTGCAGCAGAGGTCGTGGAGGCGGGGGAGTGGTTGGCGAGGCTGGACGTGCTGGTGTTGTCGGCGGCTGTGGATTCAGCCACGGAGCCGCTCTCCTCCAAACAGGACGTCATCTCAGAGACAGAGTGTCGTCTGATGCCTGTGCCGCCGCCTGCCGAGGAGTCGACATCGTACTCCACCACGGGGGTCAGCATGGGAACGTTGTAGCTCTTGGAGCGTACCACCGGGTTCTTGGCGACGGGCGAGTTGCCTGGTTTGGAGGGCCAGGAGCGCTGCAAACGCTTTTCTGGAAAAAAAAAAAAGCAAGAGCTCACATGAAGACATTAGGGGTCACGACACTTGTGACCTTTAAAAGCACTTCTACTGCACATTATCACTCACAGACCTAACAGGCAGGAGGAGCAGTGCAAACTGGAGGAGCCATCTCTGGAGTATAAGCCATGAGTGCCGAGGTAGGGAGACACCACCTTCTGGATGAGAGACTCCAGGCGGAGGTAGTCGTCTGTCACGCCTTTAGATTCATGGACTCCCTGCATATCACACACACACACACACACACACACACACACACACACACACACACACACACACACACACACACACACATAGGTTTGCATTAGCCAGTAACTGCTGCTTGACGGCTGGTGGTAACTTTAAAAAATAATTCTGGGAGAAAAAGAAAGAAAGAGATCAATCAAGCTTTCTGTGATTTTATCAAACACTCTGACGATTACACTGAGTGGAATCAAAGGTAGCTGATAAGTTGACTGAATTTTCTTTAAGGAGAGTTTATAGCTGCCAGCAGGACACACTCACTGCTTGTAGAAGACATCAATGAAACAGCTGATAGTGTTGAGTGAGTTTGGTCCTAATCCTAACAGTTAAGACAGAACTCTGTGAGGAAAGTGAACTATGGTCGTCTGTATAATCAAGTTAACCACTGCGAAGAATGGAAACTTTGATCTGCATCATCTTTGTTTGTCATCATTGGATTAAACTTTACTACTTCAGCATGTAAAAGAAGCTGCTGACGTGAGCAGCCTTCCAGTTTTGCATATTAAGTTAGAACTAGAAAGGCACTCGGAGAGCGCAGACCTCCGCCAAGCAGCACAGTTCCCCCAGCTTATTGTGACTTACACCCCAGAATATTAGTCCTACCTTTGATTTATCTATTTCAATGGATTCCTGGAGCATAAAAACAAACCCTTAGCAATTGGAATCACATTGATATCATTTTTAGTTTAATAGTTATACCCGAAAATCGACATTTCCGTAATGGCGGTTTTCTGGATCACCTCAATTTGTTCCTTGTCCCAGAAAGGACAATTCCTGAAAATTTCATCAAAATCTGTCCATAGCTTTTTGAGTTATGTTGCAAACAAACAAACAGACAAATCAACGCCGGCAAAAACACCCTTGGCGGAGGTAATGATGATGATGAAATGGCTTTGGGTCTCAGGAAATATCTGTCTCCGGCACTGAGCAGGTAGCATTCAGTGGCTTTATCAGAGCTTCTCCACAGAAAACTTGCTTTGGAGCTGTGGGTTCAAACTGACTGGAGCAAGTTTAAAGACGTGAGAACAGGCTCAGGTCAACACAGGACTCTGCTACAATGTGAGGACGTGAATAAGCTCTGGACACAACTGCCATCACAGCGTAGCCATGACCGATTTCCTCAATGGGAATAAAGAGGATGTGTCTTTCTGTGAAGGGAAGCCTGCAGCTCTGCTCCGTCTGCTGCAGATGTCTCATCGCACCTGAGTGATTGTTTCAGCGCCGTCTCCAGGAAACACGAGCATGACGGCTTTCATCTCAAACACACTGAGCACTTGATGTTGGTGTGTTTTTAAGCAGATCAGTAGCAAACAAAATACCCTCATAATCCATGTGAGGATGTTTTATGAGCTCTCTTTTCTTTTCAGTTCAGACTTTCTAGTTAAGTGACCTCACTCTCTTCACAACTTCAGAGAGTTTAATGGCATCAAATAATTATCTTTACTGCTTCTTAAAGGTTGGATTTGGTTTGAGTTTTCACGCCGACGGGTGTGATGCACATGGACCCGGACCTCAATCCAAACTCTTCGACTAACAAAAGCAGAGATCAATCACATTTCAGTCGTCTGAATCATCGAGAGCGCGCGTCGAAACCGCAGCGCAGAAACCAGCCACATAAATAGAGCAGACTCCAGTGAATTGGCGTCACAGAACAAAAGGGAAATTACTAACAGATGAAACAAGAAGTAGCAGAAGCAGCAAACATTCGGTGCTGGATTTGATCTCTCTGACGCTCTTTTCTAAGGTGCCCCTGCTTTCCTGTCTGCTTTTGAATCTTCCACCTGCTCTCAGTTGATCTGACGCTCACAAAAACAGCACAATAACACAAAGGATAAAACAGGAAAATAAACACATCCTGTTTTCTATTCTTGAGTCTTTTTTATGCTCTATACCTTCCTCTGTCTTTCCGTCTCGCCCTCCCTCCGTCGGGAAGCAGCAGATTCGGGTCAATGAGTCACTACAATGATGTCCGAAGTCACCCACACAGAAGCAGACTTGAAGTTCATGCACTGACCCACATCGAACCTCTGAACAATAAATGTCCAACCTGAAGGGACGACTGACCAACAGGTTCAACTTTCAGCTCAAAACCAGAGATTAATCTTTGATTGGTTGTGCAAGATGGCAACCTTTAACTTCCATCCTTTAGGAGTGTTCAAACTAACCTTAATAAAAAATATCTTGGCTTCTAAATATCCATTTGGAAACCATCACTAATAAATGTTTTTTGTTTTTTTTTTGAATGAAGGTCATGTGGTTCCTGAAAGAGTCCAAACAGAAATCTCAACAAATTCTTCAAGGAACATTAACATCCTTTATGTTCCTCCACAACATTTACATTCTCTTTTCGTTCTCATTATTCCACCCACTACTTCTTTCATTTGAACCCTTCATCTGCATCTCAGCTCTGATGGTCTTCTCTATAAATCTGATTGGACCCTGATTGCAGCTATTTGATCAGTTTGGATGTTTAGACAAAGCCCCCTACAGTAGTTAGTTAATTAGTCTTAAGTGATAACAGAGATCAACTTGAGCTAAATTCTCATCAAAGTTATTTGCTTTCAAAGCCAAAAGCAGATGTTCAGTGAAATATGTAAACATTACATTAAGCTTGTTTGAAGAAATTCACATGTATAAATTCAAGGTTATTTATGCAACTAAAGGTTGTTTCACTTAAGCTTAAAGTAGACCTTGATATTTGTGAACATAACTGTAAATATAAAAGAAAAACATCAAATATTAGAAAAACAAAACAAAAGAAAAACAGATTTAAAAAAAAATTTTTTTTAAACTTTTTTATGTTTCTTTCTACCCGACTACTTTCTACTAAAACCATGAATGTTTCCTTCTTTACTAATACTGAGATGAATAAAACTGGTGTGAACTTTGTGAAATGAGCAGCGTCTCAACTTGAATCTTCACTCACATCCAGGATGTGTTGTCTGAATGAAGAACAGAGCAACACCACGGTTAAATTACGAATAAACAGCTCTCTTCCTGTTCGCACAGGAAGTGGAGGTAATGGACAATTTACTGTGCAGCTACAAGTCACTGCACAATGGATGAATGACTGAACCAAACAAACCTACTTCAGCTCTGTGTATATATAAAAATATAAATGTTAAAGATCGGGTTTCTATCTCTGGGGAGATATCAGTCACCTGTTGCTCACGATATTTATTTTTTAAATGAACGTCTGAGCTCACTTCACTTAAGAGGCGAGACAAAAATTTCCTGTATTCATTTGACCTTTGCTCCAACTCCACTTCTGCATATAAAAACTTTTGCTGTTAAAACACTGAGGAGTACAAACATGGATAGTTCACACAGAGGCAGACGGGGTGCAGAGGGCACTGAGTGGTCATGGGAAGATTACTGCGCTCACACTGAGATTACTTCCTGTGAGATCCCTCTGCAAGAAAAGACTCAAGAGCCCTCTGCTCCTCTTTCCCCATCTGTTGCCATTTACCCTCTTCCCTCACCCTCCATCAGTCAGGCATGTTTGTGCAAGCTGTGCGTTTGTGTGTGTGTGGATGAGACCGATGGCGTGAGAGACTGTAAGACAAATAAGGTGAAACAGAGGGAGAGATAATGGAAAAATGTACCTGTAGAATTAGCAGCATCTGGATGATAGAAGGAGGAACTCTGGCTCGGGGTCGAGACAGAGCCTCGTCCAGCTTCAGGTTGAGGGTGATGATGTTCCTGAAGTGGAGCAGAGCCAGCTGACGCACCGACGGCTCCTTTCCCTGACGACACACACACACACACACACGTCAACGCACAGTTTTTGTAACAGTGTGTGTGTGAGTGTGAGTACGTCTGTGTGTGTACCTGCACAGGATAGAAGATGGCCTGCAGCATGGACAGAACATCACAGAAGAAGAAGTCCCACGTGTCGGCCAGGGAGTCCAGCAGCTTCTGACCTGTGGCGCACATGAGGAGAAATAAACTACCAATCAGGAGAGAGAGAGTCAGCAGGAGATACTGTGCTACGATGTTTGGGAAAATCTCATAATCTAGAATTTTTGTGATAGTTATTATTGAGGTTGTATAGCATGACGTCCACTCAGACCTGTGATTTGTAAAACATTTGATGCAAATTATGTCCCAGCTATTAACCAGCTATTAGTCCCAGGTGAATTGGCATCTTGTTAATTTAGGATTTTTTTTTATTGCAAATATTCCTTGTTTTTTTCCTGTGTTTATGTAATTTAGTTTAAGTATTCCTTAATTATAGCTTCATATATAGCAGCAGGTCTTTTTGTCTTATCTAAAACTTCTCACTGGATGTTGGGTGTAAAGTGTCACTTCCTGCCTGGTTGCTGTAATGAAAATCTGTGCGTGTCTGTTTTATAATTTCAAAAGTGCTTCAAATGAAGGTCACACATTTACCACAACAGAGAGAACAAATTGATTTCAGCATCTTGTTTTCAACTCCTCAATGGCTCTGTGTGTGTGTGTGTGTGTGTGTGTGTTGCAGAAAAACGTCCTTCACCAACAGTGAGGGTGGGGAACAGTAATAGTTCAAGGGTTAACTTGCATTTGGAATTTTAGTCAATTATTATTTTTCCCTGTTTGACTTGTGACTCTGAAATGACTCACTGTGTCCTCACCAAAGCCAGCAGGCGTGTTAGTTAATAAGCGAGTGAAATTAACATTTGAACAAACAGAGAGTCTTTAAAGCTTCTCCTGACTTTTCATTTAGCTCCACTATCAAAAGTTCACTTTGTCCAATACTTTGGTTAACGCAAAAACAACCCAGACATTCCCATCAGCCTCAGCTATATTAAAGCCTCGCAGCTAAAATGGCTGTAGACAGACTTACTTATGTATAAGTTTTGTGGTGTGTGTGAATGACAATGATCCTTACTTATCTGAATGATCACAATGTGGATGTTTAAAGGGTGGGTCAGACGTCAAAAGCATAAGTCTAATAAGTCTGCATTAAATGTGTGTATGCAGTGTGTTTTGTGAACATTTATGTGTGTGTGTGTGTGTGTACCTTCATAGAAGCGGATCTTGTCTCTCAGTATGACCATGCCTTTAGTGAGCAGCTGGTTCTGAAGGTACTCAGTGAAGAAAGAGCCCAGCTCTGTCTTCAGCAGCTGCCTACAAGAAACACACACACACACACTCCATCAGTAATCCCTCCTAAACATGAACCAAATCTAATTAGTCCTCATGCACTGGAGAGCTGCAGTGTTTAAAGAGCAGCAGATTCAGGAAATGAGAGAAGATGTTGTTCACACTGGAAACAAAGGCTGCAGCCACATGTGAACATTTCAACAACAGGAATTTCCACTGATAAACTGTTAACACAGGTACAGATTAGTGTGACGGCTGACCAGAAAATTTGACCTTTAATCTGTGTGGCACACAAAACGTTACCGGGCAAACAATGTTCACACACACAAGAGCCTGTTGGTGTCTTCATAGATACAGAAAGTTATGGCTGCTGCTGTGTTTCTGCAATGTAATGTGAAGCTTGCATTCAATTTCAGATACAACAGCTTAAATCCATTCACGACCCCAGGCCATGTTAGACTCTCTCTGGGAAGATCAACCATCGCTGTTGCAATGCCAGCATGTGTGTGTGTGAAGTGTAATATTTACTGTACATGACTGGAGCCTTTTGACAGCCATGGTTCAGGAGTGAAAAACAACCCCTGATGCAACAACAATAACTTTTACTGGGCTTGTGTTAACGTTTCAGTAAAGACTAAATTTAGCACGCCGAAGCTGCCATTATGTTTATATGGGAGCAAGGGTGACTCCAAATCCAGTGCTACAGCAAGAGAAGGTGGGTGATTCAAAACAGAGAACACTGTAATTTAGTCCCTTCATAAAATACAAACCAGCTCGAGCTCAACACGCAGCCTACCGACGTGTGGAAGTCAGAAAAATCAGACGAATAAAACACAGACAGACAGACGGAGAAAGAGACAGAGAGCTAACCTGACACCTTCATTCAGAGTGTAGAGTTCATTCTCCCCCAGATCCTTCCTCTGGAAAACTGAGATCACCGCGTTGTGGATGCTGGGAAGAAACACACAAGCTTTTAATGGACACAAATTCACAACTAATGGCTGAATGAACTCTGATATATTGTAGATTTGCCTAAATTATTTTCTGTTTTTTATTAAGTGACAAATTTTAGATGGCTCATGTCGCATAATTTCAGGGTAATAAAAAAATCTGTAGCTGCCATTTGGGCACACAAAGGTTTAAATCACTTGCTTTAACCCTGATTTTTACTCAGGCTCAAGGCTCAAAGACATGAACACAAACATATGTGAAAGATGCACCTCACACAGTCTGCTACTCCAACCAAACACAGCAGAAAAGAAAGCTAATTTAAATTTGATTTTGCACAACTGCACCCTGTGCCTCTGCATAGTAACCCTGAGCAAACCCTGTTAAAGAGTAAATGACAAAAGGTGTGGAGGGGCATGAACTTGTTTCACTGCATCGTTCGTGTGGACCTGCTTGCTCTCCACTCTCTGCTGCCTCGTGTCAAATCAAGCTGAAATGCCACACAAACAAGCAGAGAAAAGAGAGAGAGAGGAGCGAAGAAGAAAAGGATCCATGAGGCAGAATGAGATGAAAAGAGGAGTGAGGGATGTATGCACATAAAAAGAGATCGTAATGGACCCAGAGGGAAGAGAGGGTTGATGGTTGATGTTTGTGTGTGTGTGTGTGTGTGTGTGTGTGTGTGTGTGTGTGTGTGTGTGCGTGTTCTTATTCACAGCATGAATAATGGCACCAACAGGGCTTTCAGCTGTGGTGAAAAAAAACACACACACAAATAAATACATGTCAATGTGTGTATGCTTTTTTTTTTTTTTTTTTTTTTTTTTTTTTTTAACATCCAGTGGAATAAGTAAAGGAACATGGCTCACACTTCAGAGCGAAGACTCTCACACACTAACCTGTTCCAGGTGGCGTTGGCCCCGGCTCTTCTCTGCTGGGTCCCTTTGTCCTTGCTGCTTTCCTCCACCAGTCCTCCACTTATTCCTCCCTTATCCCCTCCTCCTCCTCCTCCAGCTCCGGGGGCTTTCGCCTGCGAGAGGTCGGTCAGGCTGGAGGACGAGCTGCCGCCCAGCCTCAGCTTGCTGTGGAGACTCCTCAAAATCCAAAAGACAGACAGGAAGAAAAACCAATAAGCACAAAGTCCAGTTCATTGTGGTGCTGGATGATATTGGTGGAGCCAATTTCCACATACGCTAGTGGAATTCAATGAAAATAAATAAAGCATTTGAGTCATCCAAAGAACATTATAGGTGTTTTTTTGGTTGCTGGTGAAAAGCAGGTCCAGTGGATTTTTTTCATAAGCTCTCTTGCAGGATTTGTTCTCTTCATGTTTGTGGTGTTTTGATGTTAATAATCAAAGCAACAGACTGAAAAGATAAAACCAACAGATACAGAAAATCCCAAGAGGAAAAGCACACATGTGACATACAAGTGCTACACACAAACACAACTGTAATCCCCCCTGATTTTAATGACGGACAACATTGTAGCACTGATGGCTGATTAGTTTTTATTAGCCATCTGTTCATGTTTACACAAGCTGATGTACCACACCGCTTTGGAAATGTACAGTAAAGAGATGAGTAGGTACAGGAGAGTCTGTCAACCTGCAGGAAAATGTAAACAGATGGAGAGAGGAAGAAAACTGGAGAGAGAGCAAAAAGTAAAACAGAGGCATGATGAGTATGAAAGAGGATGATGAGGAGTGAGGGATGAAGATACACAAGCTGATGGAGGCACAAACAAAAGTCAAAGGCATGATGAAGAGGAAGAAAGAGGAGAGAGGATGAGGAGGTAGAGGAAGAGGATAAGATGAGCTGAATATTCAGAGGTTGGTCCATGTTAGATGTTGGGTTTAGCTTTTGGGGTTGAAAATGTAGCTCTGATGGTTTGTGTCAATGAGGACACTCAAAAGTAAAAGAAGAAGAAGAAGAGGAACAAAAGAGTAGTGTGGTGAGAAGCCGAAACTCGGGAGACAGAAAACGAAACTAGTGTAACACTGCTAAATATGTCAGGTCCTATTGGAGTGTGTGAGAGTTTATATATGTGTATTTGTATCATGTATGCAAAGTATATATGTAGGTAAGTTTAATATACACAAACTCAAGTTCTTCGTATTACTGCTGCACTGTCTCTACTGTCTAATGAATGAAAAAAGACTTTGACATTCATTCATTAAAACAAGCAAACCTTTCTGCAAAAGTTGAAAACACACACACACACACACACTGTACTTACTCTAGTAATTGAAAAGACACCACATATCCCCACTCCATGTCTCACACTGAAGAGGACGACAGGTGGATGAAAGACAGGATGAAGGTAGTGGAGGAGAAAAAAGTGTCTCTGTCCTCATGGGTTTCACTCTTTCACATGCCCCCTTCTTTTTATCATTTATTCACCACTTCTCCCACCATAACTGTTTCTATTCTTCGCTCCCCTCTTCTCTCTCTCTTTGCCAGTCTGTGCCAGTCGGTGACCATGTGACCCGGTGAGCTTTTGTGCCCGGCGAACAAAGGAACCCTTTGAGGTTCAGGAGCTGCCAAGAGGGAGGGGAAGGATTTAAAGGTGACACACATTTTACTTCCTCCTGCCCCCCCCCCACTCTCTCTGTCTCTCTGTCTGTGTGGGGCCCAGGACAGATAGAAGTTGTTTTCAAGCTGTTATATTTATAGCACTGATTCTGTCTGCTGTTTATTTCCATCAGCTGTGGAATTATTATTTATTTTTTAATACAATTGTAATGATTGAATTTAAATGAATTTGGACACAAGAAGCAGGAGAAAGAGAAAAAGAAGGGACTCAGAGGAAGGATAGAAAGTGGGGAAGAGAAAAAAGAGGGGATGGAAAATCAGAGGCATGTAAAAGAATATGGCAGGGACGAGGAGAGAAGGTGTGTGTGTGTGTGTGTGTGTGTGTGTGTGTTGTAGGTCCGTCTGTCAACCTGGATCTTAGTTCAACTCCACATAAATAGGTCAGTGTGAGAAACAGGAGCCCTGGGCTCAGATAGACACACAAGGGGACACACTCACACACGTATCACACAACACACACACACACACACACACACATCTTGCGTCAAAGCAAGGATGAGTTTCCAAATTCTGTCAGAAAAGGTGCAGCGTTGTACCTTGTGTCACTGAATCTACAGACACTTCAGGCAAAAGTTTTCTCCTGAAGAAAGGATGAGGCCGAGCGTAAAGCAGAGGCAGAAGATAAACACTGAGCTGCAAAAACTTTTCTTGAAACAACAAAAAGTGATATATGTCTACGTTAGCATCAATGACAGGACACGGGTGCAACCTGGCAGCTGGATATCTTTTGCTTTTGGCTCAGAAACAACAGGAAGAGTTGAGAGAGAAAAGGCTGTGGTCTAATTAGTAGACAAAGAGGATAAGGGGGATGTTTGCATGAATGAAAGAATGAATGAGGTCATTCAGGAATGTGTGTGAGCGTTTTTCACTTTCACCTACCTCTGTGTGTCCCAGAGGACGAGGACAAAGAGAGAAAAAGGGAAAGAAAAAGCACCGGAGCTGCAGTGAGACTCTGCACTCTGAAAGAGACCTGCTGGCTCAAGAGTGTGTGTGTGTGTGTGTGTGTGTGTGTGTGTGTGTGTGTGTGTGTGTGTGTGTGTGTGTGTGTGTGTGTGTGTGTGTGTGTCCTTACCTCCTAAATGAGCCCTCTCGTTCCATGTTAGCCTTGACGGACATCTGTGAGTTAGAGACCGCCCTGTGACCACCCCCGATGAATCAGCATCTGAGAAAAGAAAACGAGCAGAGAATTACTGGACGAATCAAAGAAAATGATCGACTTAATGGGCTTTCGTTGATTAGATTTTCTAGTCTAAAACCCAAATGAATGGGCCTTTTCCCTGAGGATATTCTGACATGTCTCAGAAAAGCACAGGTGTAAAGAATAAAATTAACGATGGCTCAGTTTGAGACAGCTGCTTCTGGGACACTTGAATAAAACTGAGCTGTTCTTAATGTTAATAGCAGCACATGTGCTTGACCTGTGGCAAATCAAAATGAAAAAGGCCCACAACATCTTCACTGCATATTTGAAGAAAACAAACCTCAATGGGTTAAACTTGAGCGACCTGGAGAAAATCAACACCTGGATGATTTCGAAGAGCCATATTTATATGTGAAAGGTTAGTTAAAAGTTGAATCTTACAGTTTAAGAGCTGTGAGGCTTTAATTAAATCCACTTTAAAAAGAGAAATAATCGCTAATACAGACCCGATCTACAGCCTCACTGTGATGTGGAAGATGCTTTAGTGGCACAAAATATTTTCACATTTTAAAGACAAAAAAGTGAAGTCAAAGGTTATTATAGTCCAATATCACAAAACATGCCTTAAAAGACTTAACATATAGCAACATCAGCAAAAAAATGTATAGAAGAAACAAAACACCAGCAGTATAGAAAAACATATTTATACAAAAAAAACCTAACACATACATGTAATGACACACATGAACTGAGCATAGGTTTCATAACTGTGGTTTAGTATTTAGGGCAGATGAAGTGAGGTTGAAGGCTGATGCAAAAACATGCGTTTTGAGCTCAGTTTTGAACGCTGCTGAGCTATGAGTTCGCATTTGAACAGGAAGACGATTCAGATGTTTTATATATACATTTGGAAAAGAGTCCTAACAGATATATGAGGAGTGACTGGAGGTGATAAGTAGCAAGTCTGTGTCATATTTTGTTAAGTTAAAAGTAATATCTTGAAGTCAGATCGAGCATCTACAGGAAGCCAATGTAAAGAAATGAGAAGAGTGTGATGATCAAATGTTCTAGTTCTTGGTTCATATTCTAGCAGCAGTATTTTGTACAAGTTGTAGTTTGCTCATAGTGGATTTCAGTAAGCCAGAGAATAGTGTATTACAGTGGTCAAGGCTGGGCAGTTTATAGCTCTTTCCATGTTGCTTAAATTTGAGATGTGAGGACGTCCAGTGGCCAAGTGGTTAGAAATGTGCTGTATAATCTTTACACTATAGAATAAAAATACATACAGAAAAAAACATATAAGAGCGTGCAATGTGCTCTGCAACTGCTGCAGCGAAATGCAACAGGACGAAGTCAGACAGATACAGTAAACACAGACAGACAGGTGTCTCTGCTCAGCTGTCTCACTGACCAGACACACTATTCTAATCAAATTACAGTAAAGTGGTTGAGACAGAAATCTGATCCGAGCATGAACTCAAATGGCCCCACTCACTGGCTCACACACACACACACACACACACACACACACACACACACACACACACACACACACACACACACATGCAGTCGTGTTTCCATCACCTCAGAGCACATTACATTAACTTACATTCATTTCCTGGAGACTTCAATTTTAGTGATTTACGTTATGAGGACTTTGGCGAGTTCCTACAACGTGACCGTGTAAACACACACACACACACACACACACACACACACAGATTGGATGACACATATATCAGGCAGGTCCATAGTTCAGGACCTCATTAACTATATCTCTGTCTTAACCAAAACAGATCACTTCATTCTGTTTGCTCCACAGCTTTTTATAATGGCATCGATAAAACCTGCAGCATTAAAGCGTCAGTGATGGTTTTTTGGTTGCAAAGCGCACATGTAAGCAAAGTTACATCACTGAAAACTTTGTATTGTTGAGTTTTATTTTCAGCTGCACTGTGGGTGGGGTTTAGGTATGAGGGCCGCGGTGAAGCTGAGGTCATCATCAGGGTAATCATAGTCTGTTTAGATCTGTAATGTGTTTGTCTGCTCGGCTAGTAATGACTCTCCAGTGATTCAGGCTTCACTTCCTGGAAATTGTATTTGTTGCTGTGCAGCATAAAGCATGACCTGCTATTGTCTGGCAGCTATAGTTATAGGCTTTAAAGGTCTATCCTACAGTTTATATTCATGTCATTTTTATTAGCTACTTTTTGCTGTGAAGCACATTTGGATTAAAGAGTTCTTGACCTCACAACACGAAACTGATTTGAACTTTCTATTTGAGTCAGGACAAGAAGTCAAGCTGATCTGAGACCATAGTAAAAAGTGAGTGATGTTAAAGCCACAGCTCTGTCTAGATGGATGTCTGTGTTACACTTGGCTCTGCAGAGGGAAACATTTCAGGATTGACTGACACACACACACACACA
>JBBMOC010000004.1:5567872-5759567 GCA_037975185.1 Centropyge bicolor | reverse complement strand
AACTCACATTAGGTTGGCACAAACACACGCTCATGAGGGACACGAACACACACCACATGTGGCCGGGAAAAGCACTTAAAGCACGGGTGGACACACACTTTCACCCGAAAAATGTCCTGAAATATACACACACACACACACACACACACGCACACACACACACGCACGCACGCACACGCGCACACACACACACACACACACACACACACACACACACACACACACACACACACACCGTCCACAGACAAAGTGCCGCACCATTAATAACTGGGTGCCGTGTAAATCTGGGCTGTGTAAACAGACATGGGGAGAAAAGCTGCTCTGGGGCCAAAGGAAACGGCAGCAGGAACCTGGGTCCACTCAGGAGCCCACAGCGCCCGGCGCAGACCTGCAGCCTCTGCTTACACACACACATGATTACACCAAACACAGCAAGGTTGCAACATCATCGCTCCTGCACAGGGGTGGGGGGATGATGGGATTCTCCTTCAAATTAATCTGCAAACATTCAGGTCAGTATTTTTTTTTCTTTCCTGTGTTTTATATAAAAACAAAGAGAGGTGTTTTAAATCAATGGGAGAAGCACATTAAAGTGATCTCACACTATTTTAACCCAATATTTTCACAATAAAAGACATTTTTACTTCCTTGCATGCATCTACTTCTCAGTTCTTCCAGAGGCTAAATATTTCTGTAAATCTGATTAACTTCTCCGTGGGGAGCAGAACACCAGATAATGACTTTTACCCTGATTCACCACCATGGAGCCATTTTGAAAGTGAAAACAACAAAGTTTTGTCAGACAGCTTGTAATGGAGCAAAGTCAGCGCTGACCTGTATTCACCCACATGGTTAAGTCAGCACAAGTGATCCACCTCAGTTAGCATCCTGGTTCACAGTGGTCACCGGGCAGCTGCAGGTAGATAGAGGTTAAATGCTTCATTCAAGGGCAGCTGAAGGAAGCTGGAGAGCAACTATGAGTAAATGAATGAGAAGAGAACAGACAAAGTTTATGCAAATGAGAAAAATCCAAAGCCAACCTGTGACTTAAAGTCTTGATGTTGAGAGTTAAAACGATCATGTGCACATTTATTTTGGATGTGACACTGTATAGATATATAGATACATGATCTCCATGATGTTTGGGGGGAATCTGTGAACTGGGTGTAGAAGCCACTGATTAAACTTCTGTCAGACACAAACTGAGTCTTTGCTGGGACAAGAAATGCAAGGATGACTTCTGTTTAGTAAACACACACATGCACACACACACTTCATTAGGCCCATATGGAAACTCTCAGTCAGCTAAAAAGGTTATGTAATAGATATTTATCTGTTTACATATTTTAGAAAAGTCAGTGGTCGGCCCCGCAACTGCAATAACAACTAGTTTAGACACGTGATACTAATGTAGTGAATGTTACCATGTTGTGATAATATCATGCTCTTTCTGTTTAGATCCCACAGCAGACTGTTTGGACTCATGTTTGTGTGATCCTCTGAATCAGAGATGTGTCATTTTCAAATAAATGATGAAGTTGATTTAAAGACTGCATCTCAAACAAAATGCTGTTCCCACACCTTAAACACCTCAGCGAGTGTTTCATCTCACTGTTTACTTTTCTGAAGAGGAAGTTGTTTCATCTCTTTTATTTGCTCATTCATTGGACTTTATGAGAGCGTCTGAAAACTTTTCAACTCTGGTTAAAGCTGGAGGACCGGCGACCACTTCCTGTTTTGTGCTGTAAAGTTTGACCTGGTTGCACGGCCTGTGAAAAGTGACGACATGGAGATGCTCAGGCTGACTTATTATCTGTGGTCTCTGTGCTCCTCGTGTGGCACCGTCGTGCCTCTGTACAGCCGAGCAGAGACTTACTCGACATGCTGATCCTCTCGGCCATGCTTTTATCCTAATTATGGATGTGCTCCAAAAATGACTTACTGTTGCTAAAATAAGTCACATGGCAGTTTTAAAAGTGAGCTCAAGACAAAGATAAATTATAATATAAATACGAGGCAAACAAAGCCTTTCATAAATAATCTTGTGCATCTACAGATTCAAACGGCAAAACGGCTCCTGCAGCTCATTCTAGTAACATTTACATAAACTGAAGCATAGAATTGGCTGTTCTCTCTGTCTGCAGTCTGTGCATTTGTACCTTCTCCCACACACGACATCTGACGACCCCCCTCCCCTCCCCTCCCCTCCGTTATCGTTCTCTCTCTGCGTCCTTTCATTTCATCCTGCTATAGAAAAAAAGGGCCACACTCGTGTAAGTCTGCTAATTGGTCACGAAAACAGGATGAATAGACGGAGGCCTCGAGTACTGTGCTCACGAAAAATCCTATTTAGGCTGGTTTATTAACCTCTGCTCTCATCTTCAACCTTTGAAAAAATACAGTTATTTTGTTTTATTCCCACATCAACAAGGTGTCAACAGTAATATTACACTTCCTCAAGCCATGTTTAAGCCAATTAATAATATAGATTTGTCAAGGATCAGGGCAGATATCCTTGTTTTCATTGCTACAGTCAGTGATCTTGCTTAATTATTCACCTCTGCTTCTGGTGTGAGCAAAGCCATTCACGTCCTGAGGCCACAGTGAAGGCAACTCAGCAAAATTCATTAATCACTCAGGAGCCTAAATGTTGGTTTCATGCAAGATTAAAGTAAAGATACAGGAATGAGAACGAACCAGAAAAGCTTCATGTTATACTATCATGGTTTGTAGTCACAGTTAAAATGTAGCAGCATGTGGTGGGTGATATATTTTCTCCTCACTCTGCATCTGTCTCTTAGAAGAGCATACTTACAGTAAATGCATTCTTTTGGCTCAGAGTCAAGCTTAAAGAAGGCAAATAAATGTGGCAGATCCGTGTGGAAAGGAAACGTGAGATCTTGTAGTCAGTAACAGTTTCTATGTGTGAAGATGTGGGTTTGGTTTCACCTCATGGTCGTCACATTTTATCTCCGTCCTCTCTGATCTCAACTCTGGGATGAATCTAATAGAAGAGGAGTTCATTTTTATTTGATTTATTTTAGATTTTTTTTTTGGTATTTCTACTTCATATGACAGTGATAATAGAGAGAGGCCTCTACATACCTCTGCATCTGTGAATTCACCTGTGAACCCTGCTTTTGACTGTGGCTGAAAAGAAGCTCTACACTGCAAAAAATGAAGAGAGTTTGGAAAATTTTGCGTTTTATATTCAGGCTAATTAAATTTATCAGATGCCATTTAAGTCCTAAATATCTCCCTACATTTTTTCATTGCCAGCATGAGTAAAGCCAGTTACATCAATATTTAGGATCATTAAAATAACTTGACCAAAAAAATGTTTGACAAGTATCAAGGCAGGTTAAAACACCAGTCCCATTTTTTGCAGTGCAGTATTCATATCAGAACAGGAAAACTGCACGATGGAAATTTATTGTTTTAATGTACCGGTAAGCCTCATTTTCCTTCCTCCCTTCCTTCCTCTTTTTCTCTGGACCAACTATGTTATTTTCATTGTATCCTTGGTGACAGATAATACACAGATTCACACCTCACAACAAGCTGTTTCCTGATTGGCCTTAAAGTAAAAAGTTGTTTAATAATGTCTGGATAACAGGAAGGAGGCCAGCATGTACAGTAGCTCCTGCAGGTTGTGAAGCTAATGAAGACAAGTGCTGCCGCCTTGTGGAGAAGACAGGTACTGTAATAAAAAGGCTAATTTTACTCAGAGATGAGACAAACATGCAAATGATGTGATAATTAAAGTCTGCTTAAACGTTTGATTTAAACTTTTGATATCCTGATAAAATATTTATTTTGCTACCATTTAGTTGAAGTATGACAGGCGCAAACAAAATAATGGCCCTGCAGTGATATTTCACATCTTTTTGAGTTTGTTATTTTTTGATGCAGTTAAGCTTCAGAGGGCCTTTGAGATAATTTTCTAAAAACATGCAAATCATTCGTATCTTACAGTGTCATTTTAATTATTGTATTTATTCTGAGCTTATGTCTAATTTGTTTTTATTCTTTGAAAATCCTGTTATAAGTTAAGGTTATATCTTTTCATGCTGCCTTGTGTATCTTTTTACATTTGATAATTGATAGTAAGCACTTTGCATTATTAAAATATCAATAGATGAAAGTATTTCTGTTTCATGGATGTAAACACATTGAATATTTATCTCCATGGCTTTTTTCTGTGGAGGAATGAGATACTGTAAGAGGATTTGAAAAGTCTCCAAACAAAAGTGAAACATACAAAACAAGGACATGAAACCTCATTAGTACTGTGCCCTTATAGCTGCTGTTGATTGTCTGTCCATCTGTCTTTTCTTGAAGTTCTTCTGGCTCACTGTGACCCAAAAGCCTGTGAAAAGATAATATATTATGGGTATTAAAACATAAACAGCAGAGACATGATTTCATTTCATTCCTATGTTAAATCTGATTTAAAGTCCAGTCAGTGCAATTCATTTAAACAACTTTTATTTATTAAGTTTTTACAAATAAAGTAACAAATTTCCTTGTATTGTAGCGCAAAGCGCAAAGTTTTTTCTTAATATGAAGCTTGAACACTCTATACTTAGTGCAAAACATACCTTTAAAGGCTGCCGATGACTCCCTACATGTCATTTTTTTTGTTTTTTCTCTCATTCATTCATCCATGTAATTTTTTTTAATCCAACCACTTTGTACAATGGCAAACACGATACAGAAAAATGAAACCACTGAATTAAGTTAGGTGCTGCTAGAGACATTAAAACAGCTGATAAAAACGAGTGAGAAATAAAAAATAAAACATGAGAACATCAGAGAGAGCAGAGACATAATGTTCAGTAACAGTCTGCAGGACAAACTGTTGCTGTGCTCGAGACTCGACGTCATTCCACAGGAGCAAGCTACAAGGAGATGCACTAAATTAATCTGTGTGTGTTGGTGCACTGAAGGCATTTTTCTTTTTACATGTGGGCACTTCTACAGTAAAAAAAAAAAGCATAAAAGGTTAGCAAGTCCTGAACAGCCATAAACTGTGAAAACTGAATCTACGGCAAGTGAGTTAAAAACAACTACTGCTACACTGTGTGTGTGTGTGTCACCAGGAAAAGAATGTTTCCACTTTAACTTCAGGAAAACTTCACAATAAGAGTCTAGATAACTCTAAAGCCTTTCACAGTAAGAGCCTCCCACTATAACTCTAAATAAACTTCACAATAATTGCACCCACTGATGTTTAACAAAAAAAAAAAAAAAAGGAAAAGTGTCAAACCCAAATGTAACCTCAGCGGTGGATATTATACTGTAAGTATAAATAAGATTGCATTGCTGTAGGCATTCTTGTCATAGTAGTAGAGACACAGCAAAGTATCAAACTTCTACTGTGGAAATCATTTGAGGCTCGAGCATTGCAGAGTGACAATCCAGAAGGAGCAGGTCAATTTTCCTTGTTTTTAACTCTTCACCTCCGATGTTTCCACTCCACCGACAAAAAGTCAAATGGCACTGAGTCGGTGGAATCATTAAAGGTTTGACTTCTTTTGACAGATCACGACAGAATGCTCACAACCAGAACTAAAGCAAAGTGGCTCAATGATTATTCACAGCTTCAACCAAACTTGCCTAACTAGTAGTAAAACTGTTGCATTATTATTCATGAGAGATGAAACATATCCCCCCAAAAAACAGGCAAAAGCAATGCTTCTTTTTTTTTGTACAAACTTTACAAAGTAACCGTATCATGTGTTTTTTATATGTGAATCCATTCCCAGCAAAACAAAAGAAAAAAAAAAGTGAATGTTAAAGTTTGTACCAGATATGTTTCATCTGCAGACAAATGAAAAGAGAAAAGAGAGCAGGGTGTCAAAGGCCTTGAATCTAAAAAAACAAAAACAAAAACGCCATAACTCCTTGATCAATATCACATCCATCACTTTAACCACCATCATCACAACCAGTACAATCATCAGAACCACCACCAACACCACCTCTAGCACTGTGATGCCCTTATGTTCAAATTTCATTTTTGGTTTCCGTCATCGTTTCTGTGATTAAACCCCAACGGTGCAGCTTCAGACACAGCAGGAAAAGGAGTGGACAATATTCATACCTTTTGCTTTTTTTTGCCCAATGACATGTTTCCTAGTGGGATAAAAAGTGGATAATAATTGGTTACAGTCGAAGAGCAGGATGGCTCTTGAAAACTTATTTCATCAATCAACTTCTTACTTATGAGTTCATACATGGAAACAATGTGCAAAAGTTTGGACAGTTTTGGTTATTTTACATGAGAGATTTTTGTTTCTCTGTTGTCTTCTCACTGGATTCTCAGCTGGAAAAAGTCTGTGCATCAATCAGGATACAGCAATGCTTGAATCAGTATCTGATGACAGTTGGTGGGTTTTTTTTTTTTTTTGGTCTCTGTCAATCAAATTGGATTCAAGCCACATCCACACAGTCCTGACTTTTTTGAGCGTTAAACTCTTTCTCTGGGGCTTTAAACTTTGTAAATGCATAGTCAGTGAGTGGTAAATATCTGGGCATGTGGTCATGGCTCTGTAGTCAGTTTGAGGCCTTTCCACTTTTATGTTTAATCTCACTGCAAATCTATGTGACGTTTATAGTCGACGTGCCTCACTCGCTATTCACTGAATCATAATAAAATTGTGCTGAAAACCAGGGCAGGAGACTTTTTAACGCAGAGGCCACGGCATCATCATTAGATTTGGTAAAAACATAAATCTGTTTTAGATAGGCCGACATTAAAAAGCGAGTAACTTTAGTTCACTGTGCCAATGCGTCCTCTGCTGACTGTATCCTGCATCTGGGCCTCCAAAGTACAGAGTGGTCCAAGCTTCAAATACAATCTTCAACAACTCCTTCCTTAAAACTGAAAAAATAATTCTCACCCACTTTACCCCCCAACCCCCCCACCCCAATATCTACATTTAAAACCCTGAAAAAAAATGGCACTGATAAATTCTCATGTTCTCTCCATCTGTCATCACGTTGGTGGTGTCTTATCAATCTAAAGAACCAAGCTGTATGGTTAATAGTTATGATTTTCGTGTTTTTTTAAATCCACAGGGAAAGTTGCTTTTTGGTGGAAAACACACTCTCCACTTGGTGAAATCAAAGAGAATTAACCACAGAGCAGCACAGTAGCAGCTAACAATAGCTATTATTACTGCATCTCCTTTAACTGTTCATCTACTGGACGCCTGCTCCGCTAACACCAGGTCCAATCATCACCGCTGACTTCAAAGTGACACCGCAAAAACTCTACACACACGCTGTTCAGTGTGCTTACTTTAACCTCCACGGCCCAACGAAACAAGCGACAGGAAGGATGCAAGGCACTAGTAAGGACCTCCAGCGGTCTCCGGAGGCTCTCAGGAGGGGAAGCAAAAGAAAGCGAAAAAAAACAAAAGACAGACCTTTTTTTTTCAAGTACATTAAAATGGACACCATTGATTTATACATTCACATTCATCTAACAAAACCAGGGGAGAAAGGGAAGAGGAGGGCTATTTAAAGTGTCTGATATATAAGTACTGTATTAAGAAAAAAAAAATAGCTAGCATTACTTTATTATCTAAATATCAACTATCCTGCTGTTCACCCCAGTTTGTCTTTATGGTCGGGCTCGGAGGTCAGTTTCGACTTTCAATTCCATCAGTTATAAAGATGAACTGAAGCTGCAGTTGATTAGTTGTCGGTAAGGCATCGGTTTCGGATCGTGTCCTCGGTAACTGGATGTAAGGACGATTATTGGAAAGAGGGATTTTATCAATTTTCACATTCTGATGAGCGTTTGCTGAAAGCAGTGAATTGAAAGTGAAAGGACCCCAAAGCCACTCTTCGTATGCTTTTGTTTGTTTTTTTACCCATTTGTGACATTACACCCTAAAACTAATGTTGTCCAACAACATTTGCTAATAATAAACAACAATAATCACAGTGTTTCCACATCGTACACCGATGTGTGCGTATTAACAGGTCCATCGACGGAACACGTTCTTGTTTTTGTTTGTTTTTAAATAGAATAATAATCATTAACAACAATAATCGTGACAATAATGTACATTGCAATCATTTCAACACAAATGCTGAAACCAACCTAATGATGACAATGAGAACTGAGGCATTAGTCTGTGAATCTATGTCTGTTAAATGGCTGCTACGCCTCCAACAATGTGCGTGTATTTACATGAGTCTGTGCATGACTGTGTGCATGTTTGCAGGTGTGTGTGTGTTCATATGAATGTCTCATGCATCGTGTGTGTGTGTGTGTGTGTGTGTGTCAGACTGCTAGCTGGGGGCAGCAAGCAAAACGAACCCAACAAAACCAAAATAAAAGGACAAAATGGAATCATCAAAGCTGACATTCTAAAAAATAAACAGACACAAACTGTACAGAGACTCTATATTATTCTGATAACAAGGCCACTTTTTCACGCTGAGTTCTCTCATGTTTGGGCTTTTTTTTTTTATCTCTAAAAGGTTTCTGCTGTTATTGCTTCAAATGGCAACAGAGAGGCGGAGAGAGGGATGGAGGAAGAGGTGGAGTCGTGACGGTGAAGAGGCGTTTGGTGTGCAGAAGCATCTGTCGTGTCCGTTCAGTGCTTCAGCGATGGTGCACGCAGCCAGTAAGCGGCGGAACAGAAACAGATGAGGCGTTATTTAACACAAACATTCTCTCGCTGCTCTCCCTCTTCATCTACTTCCTCTCCTCCATCTCTCTCCATCTGTTTGTATGGTGGACAAACAAACAAGACACAGAAGGTAACAAGAGGAGTAGCTGTCATGATTTCTCTCATGCTGACAGGTCAAAAACCAAGTGCTGGACGATCCCTACTCTAAACAGGTCTCAAGGTCAGCTGGTCAGCTCCAGGCATGTGTGTTTGATTTGATTATTTTTTTGTGCTTTTGTGAAAAATGTCCAGATTCTGAATAGAGAAGAAAAACAACTCCCTGAACTGATAAACTCAGATGCTGCTCCAAACACATTTTCATTCTGCTCTCAACTGTAATCTGCCTCTATGTGCAGCCTTCACTGTATGCATGATTTTAATGTAAGCAAAATGATGCAAACTGCTGGCAGGAACGCAGCCAATGCTTGATTTCACAGCCTCTTGTGTATTGTTTGATGTTGACTCTGAACAAGAAACACAACCTTAATACAGCTATGATCCAAGGGTTGAAGTTGGTTTCGTAAAAGCTGGCCACCACATTCCTCCCCCCCCTCCACCTGATCCATCATCTTCCCTCGTTCATTCGGTTTAGAGCATGAAACGAAATGAGTGTGATCGAGCCATATACACAACACCTCACACACAAACAGTTATTAACACCAGTCCCGCACCCTGTCAAAACCTCTTTGGCCTTTTAACATTGCACTCATGAGTCTTTTCCTTTATCCTTGAGCATTTGGCGGGCTGTCACGAGTCAAACACAGTCAGACACAGCAGGAAGGGAGATTGTGTGACTGCGTTTGTGTCCGCGACAGCGAGACGCATCACACGGTTTTCCTGATTTCTCCTCTCCTCCTCGTTTCCTCTTTTTCTTTTCTCCACTCGAACAGGTCAACTTCTGTCATTTCAAACTCCTCGTTCTCCACGCTCCTCCGGTTCTTCCACCCTCTCCGGCAGATCAAGCGCATAACACTCTGTTATAACACACACAGTCCAGTCCAGTCGGGCCGTGATGCAAACCAGCCCTCACCCCCAGCCCTACGTGGTCCTCAGGTTGGGTCCTCCTGGGTTGCTGACTGACTTCTGCAGAGTGTTGGTCAGATGGAAAGCCTGGAGAGGCCCCTGCCCGGGAATCTGGCCCTGTCCACCAACCGTGGCAGGGTAGGGACCCAGAGGCTGAGAGGTGCTGACGAGTAGAGGCCCGGGCTGCGCCGGGGCCTGGTGTGGGGTTGACAGGCCGTGAGCTGGTCCGGACCATTGTGCGCTGTAGGCGGCGGTGGGGGTGTAGTGGATGAACTGGGGAGGTTGGGGTTGAGGTGGAGTGGAGGAGGCGGGGGGGTGGCACAGGGAGCCCTTGCGGACGGCCAGAGAGGTAGCGGTGGTGGGGTTTGTGGGGAGGTGGGCCGAACCTCCGATGCTGCTGGTACACAGCTGGCTGGGAGCAGAGTACTTCCTGCCCAGGCTGGCTGACTGGATGACCTACAGAGGTGGATAATAGACAATTAACTACTTAATCCCTCAGAATTTATTACTTTGAAAATGCAAAGTTCATATATACATATACATACATATGCATACATACATATATATACACATATACATTAAAGAGCTTATATAATTTTTTGAACACATGGTGCATGTTCCAAAATAAAGGTGGCTGATATTATTACAGACGGTTTGTGGGTCTTATCATCTGCTGTGTCTACTGTACTTAACAGGGAATGTGGAGGTGACGAGTGCAGTGTGATGTGATGGATTATTAATCTAACCTCGTAGCTGTGTCCCTGTGCTGGGGCCTGCTGCAGCTGTTTGGCACTCCTCTTCCCCTGAAAAAGTTTAATATTTAGTTCACTTAAGTCATCTCTACATTCAATTATTAAACGCAAACATTAATCACACAGACCAGTTATTTTTTCAAACCCAAGGGATCAATAAGAAATGGGACTGCAGGAGGGTTCACATTCCTGAAAAGCAGCCTAAAACAATATTCAATTTTATCTACTACTGGATGTTCCTAGAGCTGTTGCTGTTCTTTCAATCATTCAATTAAAGTGAATATTCTACTTCTCAAGACTGACTTATATTCCCTTCTTTTCTTAACGGATATTCTGCTCAATGTAAACACTCATAAAGTGCCAAATGGATACAGGAGAAATATATCATCAGCCAAATGAAAGTACTGGCGGAGATTTGTTTACTTTCTGAACCACTTTAGCTTTGAACAAACTATACAAACTAACTAAACTATACTACTGTGAGTCACTGCTGAAGGAACATTTTCTGTATCGAACGACTAAACACACTTTACTGCCACGATTGACTGGAATTTGTCTTAGCTGAGCTCACTTAAACACAAACAGAAAAGAGACAAAAATGGTAAAAACCACTCACTCATAAGCACATAATACATTACACAAGTATCAAACAGATAATATCCAGCCTCCGCAATAATCATAAAAGCATAAAAACATAAAACAAGTCATTCAAATAAAACCCAACACACTGGAACACTACAGATAAAACACTGCAGGGAAATTATTAGCAACATCCAACAACCCACTCGATAAAACGCTTCAAGTGCTTTCAAAACATCTGCCCTATTACACAAATTATTTGACCTGCCGAGTGGCTTGCAGTGCTATGTTTGGAGCTTCAAGGAGGCGGACAGCTTTGTGGTATGTGCTATTCTGGAACGTGAGTGTTCTGGTCCTAAAATAAATCATAAAAAAAGGCAGTAAACCTGTGAGAGGTTCATGGCGTCTCTGGCCCAGTTGTCCACCAGTTTATGGAGGTCATCAGTGAAGGTTCCTTTCCTCTGGTGGGGGGCTGACATGTTGGGGGGCAGACACTGAGAACCACCCTGGCTCTGACCCAAACCACCTGAACCGCTAACAGCATTGGTGCTATTAGTCCCTGTGGAGGAAGGCAGAGAGAGGAGGAGGAGGGGGAGAAGAGCAAAGGATGTGAGATATTGTTCAAGCAAGAACATGATATCTGATGCTATCTGAATGAATGAGAATGCGTTTCCTGTTTCGACCATGAAAGGGGCTGTTACATGGTGACAGAGGCTGGTTTTAGGGTAGGTCAGCATGTCGACATGGTCACAGAGTTATATTGTTTGGTTGTAGCAATGGAAATGACGAGAGGATGAGAAAAACTATGATCCTACAGCCACATTTCAAACCAGCAGACTGGCCAACAAATAATGAATTTGTTTCAGAATATACTGTCAATCTAGAGACCTATAGCTTCAGGTTAGTGAAACACTGGGCAACCTGTGAAGCTGCCATGCCCAGCAGCAGTCATCCACAAGATGCTCCAGCACGAAAGAAGCATTGCTGAGCCAATCCTGCTGTTGATAAGTTGCCTTGCATACTGTACCACTGGTCTCCTGTTTTCATTTTTGACCATTAGATGGCACTCAAGCTCTGTTTGAGCTGGTCATTTGCTTTTAGTCCTGAGCATCAAACTCATCAGAGCAAATTCACTGCAGGGTAAAAAAGAGCACACGCTGCAAACGGTCTGCATGTTTAGTGCTGTGCTATTATCAAATGTAGCCTGTGTTCAAGTTAACATCAAATATGATATGATACTGTGATGGTAGCATGTTCCAAGACATCCTCACATTAGTGCCTGTCTACCAAGCCAAGAGGAAACTACAGTCATCAATCATAAAATACCTCAGCTCTTTGCTACACCTTCTGCTAGCTCAAATATTGAAACAGTATTTTTTTTTTTTTTTTTTACTTTAATCAAATATGGATCCCTAATATTGCAGATACAGCCCTGATAATACGTATGTGTATTTTAACAGCTCTAACATCACATTCAGGACAGTGAAAGACAACATCAGGAAGTTTTCTTTCTTTGTTATTATTCCTTCACTATAGCTTAAATCCAGACTACAGTTGTACTATAAAGGATGCATTTGTAGAAATACGGATCTCAAAGCCACTCAGACAAAATGAACTTATCTATGAGATATTGATACTGTTCATCAGATATTGTTTGAGAACAAAAACAACATAATATGCAGGAGTAGCTGGTAAAAAACTAATCAGACAATTGGTCTGGCAAAAACTGTCATGTCATGCTAAATAAAATGGAGGAAAATAAGAATGGGGAGACGCTGAGTCATGACTGACTGCAGCAGCATGGGATTCTGGGCAATGCAGTTAAGACCACGAGCCATGACGAGGGAGGAGAGGAAAGGGGGAGGGGCAGAGTGGCTAACAGCTGTTCAGGTGTGTTAGTGTGCGTTTGAATGTGTGTGTGTGTGAGCTTGCAGGTGCATGCACTGTCAGTTTGAATCTGTGATAGCAGGTCAATTCAGTCATTTCATTCCCAAACTGGGTGTTGTTTCATCCCTAAAATGTCAAAATTGAAAACATCTGTGAGTCACATTAGCTGAAATAACTGAAATGAACTGATCTCAAATTAGAGGGATCAATGTTTAAATCTTAAAGACATCAGAGAGCAGGAGGAAGCGTGGGGAGAGCAAGTGCGAGGATGGAGGAGGGGATGGATGGAGGGAGGAAAGACCAAAAAGAGAGATAGTTACTACAGAGCTGGTTGCAGGGGCAGACTTTTTTCACCATCTTCCCTGTGTGCCCGGAAGACAACGATTGGAGGATCGGGAGAGAGTCAGAGTTAAACCCCGCCCACAACACCCAACAACCAAACACAATGCATCCGAGTACGATTATTTGAACTTGAAGGTGTCAATAAACAGCATCTTTTGGGGTTGAGTTGCCCAATAACATCTTAACACTGAGATCTGCCACACAGTGCACTGGGATTAACACCCTTTGAAATGAAGTTAGAAGTCGATGTGAAGAAATCCTTTTGCAGTCTTTTATAAATTAATAGTGTGTCGGCACAAATCTCAAGTCAGGCTGCCATCACAAACACATCAGCAAGTGAGATGTTTTTCTTCTGACAAGGCTAAGACAAGACTTCTGAGAAAGTGCAGACACCAACTTTAAGCACACTTGGCTGACAGTGAGCGCAGCAGCAACAGACCAGTTAATACTGGAATAAATATTTTGTCACCAAAGCTCTTCAAGTGTTTAACAGCGAACTTGAGTCCTTGCAAACTGCCTCAAAGTCTTGCCTGTGCACTGTGGCTTGAAGATGCTTTTGGGTAACCAACCCCTGGATTCTGAGTCCTCTCTACAGCTCACAGGCCTGCACCAGAACTGGGTCCAAATTAGGATTCAGATATAATCAAGTACCCTGTTTCTGACTTCTGAATGACTGCACACATCTCTGATTTAGTTAGTGGTTTACATAGAATAAAGCCTTATACCAAATATTGAATAAACACATCTTATGCTAGTGTTACGCCACTAAACTCTCTGTTTGTGAACAATAAGTTATGATCAATAAGACCCAGGTCTGTCTCTCTCCCCTCCTGGCTGTGCAGTGATAGGGGAAGAGGTGAGAGAGAGCGAGGGGGTGAGGAAAGGGAGTGACGGAAAGAAGTAAGGAAGGGAGAGAAAGGATTTGAGCTGCAGAGGGTTCAGAGGCATTCATAAACATCCCTTCATCAAGCACATAACATTTAAACAACAATACATATTATGATTATAATATGATTTGAGAAAAACAACTTCTTAAACATGAAAAATATAAATAAAGATTGATGCACAGTATTTGAAAACAACTGTGCTTAAATAAAAAAGTCATTGCAATTAATCAAGTTTAAATACAAATAATAAATGTCCTATTACAAACAAAATCGTATGGCAGATATCTCAAGTCATCAGGTCTCAGCTTGTCTTTCCTTGTTAGTCTGCTTGTTTTCACGGAGGTGAGGTTAGAAATGGAAGTGTATCATCTATCTCTAACTTATTAGGACTAGAGATGAAATGGAGTGTATGTTGTATGCTTACAATGCTGGTTATCGTGGACTTGAAGTTGATTTGACTGTTAACAGTTTTGCATGGAGCATTAGCTAAATCGGATCAATTACATTATTGATTTTGCCTTTGACAATGTTGTTATTCCAAATGGCACAAGTTTGGCACTGAATATGAAAGGTAGGAGATGAGTTTTTTGTCAAAGAAGACGATGTCAAAGGAAGCAAGAATACTGAGAGCAAGATAGAGAGAGAAGGAAGAAGATTAAAGAGTAAGTGAAAATGAATATTAGAAACTTTCTGTGTCCTGCAGTAAGCTCTGCTCTTGGAATTATCCTTTTTCTTCTATACCTAAAAATGTTATTTTCTCCAACACACACAATGACGATGTTTCTGTGGCAGTTAAGTATTAAATGTAAAATAAAGAGTAACTGCTACTTTTATCTGTGAAGCCAAGTTTAAAGGACCTGATTTAAGCTACAAATTTAGCTTGGCTGGTAATTTTGAGCCAAGTACTTAGATCCCAACTGCTGCAGTGCGATAGATATAAAAGTGTGTAAAAGTATAAGCCTGCATACTCAGCGGATTTCGCCTGGGTGAATAAATGTTTTCTACTAATGCCTGAAAAGCTGACATTTTTTTTTTGGAGACGCCAGTTTTCTGCAGGACAATGGAGATATCAGAAGCAGAGGGTCTTCCTCCATCAAAGAAGGAAACCCACAGGAAGACAGGACGACCGTGACTTGACAGATATAGGAGTAAAAAAAATAAATAAATAAGAGGGAAAGTAAGTAAGGATGACGGGTAAAAGAGAAGAGCAAAGAAAGAAAGCGTTACACACAAAGAGCCAAGCAGGGCGTACTCAGAAAGCGCGTCCTCCTGCCGCCAGGCTTGAAGGCCAAACGCTCCGAACCCCAGCTGAACTTTACACAGCCTGAAGAGAGGGAGGAGGGGAGGAGAAGGAGAGAAGAGATGAGGAAACAGAAAAGGAAGAGGGAGGTGTAGAGAAAGGAGGAGGTGAAGAAGAGAGAGAATGAGAGGAGTGGAGAGCAACAAAGAGAGAGAGGAAAGAGAAAAAGGACAGAGACAGACAAGGAGAGAGGAGGACAGAAAAGGTATAGGTGAGAGGGGAGGAAAGAGACACAGGTGAAGGAACACACAGGAATAATGTAACAGTTAGCCATCACACTGTTTACAGAGAGACAGATAGAGAAAGACAGAAAAAGATGTGAGAGGTGTCTTATTGTGAGGGAGTGAGGACAAACCAACGGCATGCATTCGTGTTTGTCTGTATGCAAAGTGTTTATGTTGTGGGGCTCATGAGGTCTGCTGCAGACTGGGATACACAGTCGTATGCCTACCTGGGGTGGGAGCACACAGGCTGGGCACGGAGAGCGCCCCCTCGCTGGTGTAGGCCGAACACAGGTTGTTGCTGGAGGGAGAGGGTTTGAGCGGCTGGAGCAGCGTGCTGCTGCCCGAATCGGCTAATCCTTGCGGGGCTAACAGAGCCAGCTGGCCAGGGTACATGGTGGGGACGCTCTGGGCGGATAAAGTGCTGCCTGGAGATAGCACAAGGCATAGGCAGGAGAGGACAGGGCAGGAACGACACACCGCAGAGACCAGAGACACACACACACACACATATATACACACACACAAAGATAATGGACACATGAGACATCCATCGACCCCCAGACATTCACATAGACACCCCGACACACACAACCACACAGGGAAAAACAGACAGGGAAAGCAGTCAGAAATGTTCAAGCTCTGAGCCTGCTCCAGCGTACACCCACATGCACGGATAACCAAGCAGATAAACACACATACATATATGTGCACACGGATGCATAAACACAGAGACGGTGTGACGTTAGGGTTGAAGTTTCTGACAATCTTGTGGTGTTGTGGACTTCGAGATTAAGATGAATATTTTTCTGTTCATAGGTGCAGAATTAAATGGTCAACCAAATTACAAAAAAATACATTTTCTCACTTTCCTCTGGTGGTATCTTTAGTTTAATTTGTCCAGGTTTTAGTGAGGTGAATGGAATTGTGGGTTATCCAGAGACTCAATTCTTAGTGATGTAGGCAACACGAACCAAATTTTTTTTCACCATATTCTGGAAGCAAAAATCTTGGAATTGGAAATACTGGACAAATCAAAGGAAACACTACATGACTAATTACCACAAGAAGTAAGTAAAAAATATGTTTCTTTAGACTTTGGGTGAACCAACTCTTTAATATTAATGTCTAAACAACAGCCTACCTGGCTGTAACGGACTCTTGCTGCCATGCGTGGAGCTGGTTCTCGATGATTTAGAAGATTTGCTTTTGGTAGGTCGTCTCCTCCTGCCAGTCAAGGTTATGACAGGAGGGAGCACTGCGGCAGGAGGAACCTACACCAAGACCAAGGGAAGAATGGTTACTTGTTACGTACTGTGTGTCAAGTGATATTTATAGTATCTGCACTGATGTAGCCAATGTGAGTTACCTTTCCCAGCTTCGTAAAGAGACTGTCTATTTCCTCCTTCTGACGGGAGTGGAGGGCCTGAATCTCGCGCATGTGCCTGGTGGAAGAAAGTGGAAATGAAAAATATAAGGAACAGGCAATGGCAAAGTGGTGATAATGAGGGTGAGGAAGCAAAGAAAGAGGGATGAGTTATCTAGAAAGCGTTGAACATCCCACTTAGAGAAAAGGAGGAGAGAAAGATGAAATGAAGGAAAGTGAGCTCTTGACCTCATTCTCGAGGGTGAGGAAGGATGAAGAGGAGAAAAGAGAAGCAGAGCACTATTTTTGGGGGGGCACAGAGGGAGAGGAAAGATGAGAGCAAAAAACTAGTTTTCTTCAAAGTGGTTAACCTCAATAACAAAAGTGTTGATAGGGACACAGTCTTTTCTCTGAGATGTTTTAAGAAGAGAGGAAGGAATAACTTGCTTTTCTCTGAGGCGGCTGACTTCCCGTTTGAAGTCTTCATCCTCAAATTCAGAGTCGTTGTCACTGCTGATGTAGGAGTTATTGAAGGAGTTGTTGTTTAGACTCGGCAGCGAGGCTTTGTGAGCGGAGTCCGGACTCAAAATCTGCCTGGGATCGCTGGGTCCATTAGCAGCCTGGGCAGCGGGTGGAGGGGTCAGCCGGGGCTCGAGGCTCTGCTCCTGGGCACGACTGACTGAGAATCTACCAACACGGGCCTCAGGGTTGGTGGTAACCTGCAATATAAGAGGAAAATATTTGATGACATTATAAACAAATGAAAAGTGAGACAAACAAAGGAGGGGAGCACTGGTTGTTGTACAAGATTAAAAAATAGGAAATACCTGGAAGCGTCCGATAGTAGTTGTGGGCTTCGGAGAGGGACAGGGCGAAGTGAAGGGGGAGGGGTGGTGGGACCCTCCCAGAGTCCTTTGGGGGAGTCCATCCACAACATCTCCTCCTTGTCCTCCGCCTCTACGAGGAGACAAGGACTCTTTGTGCAGTGTATTCTCTGGGCTGGAGAGACTGGAGGAGGATGATGAGGAAGAAGAAGAGGAGGAGGAGGTGGTTGAGGAAGATTCAGTGCAGGCCGGACGTTTGACAGGAGGCTCCTCAGCAGCCAACGAGACCTAATCAGTGACAGGAGTAAGAGAAAGAGGAAGATGCAACAGAGACATACAGTATTACTGCTACTGCTAAACTGGTTTTCTTCCCCATGACTTGTCCATGATCTTCCCAATCGTGCCCTGCATTGCCTCTAGTTTTTTTTCCTGTAAGTAATATGTTTCTTTCATGATACAGCATTTCATAAATTGTGTAATACGATTGAACAATTTTAAATATGCAGACAAAACGTTCACTTGTGGCAAAAGAAATGCATAGGTATTTGTGTGTGGTAAATCTGACCTGAAATCTTCCCAGTTTAATTCCAGGAGCAGAAGAGGACACAGTTTCTTCCTCCAGAGAGAAGGGAACTGCAAGATATAAGTAATAAATATTAGACAGACAAAACATAGATATGGATGCACAGATGAATTAATTCATCAATATACATACTTTGTCCCACTGAAGGTAAGCCACTGTGAGAGGCCTGGGGTTCACAATGAGAGAGAAGAAAATGGGTTAGTATTGATCAATGTCATCGAAAAAAGTATATACAACATTAGTGTGAGTTTACACCTATGTGTTTACCTGTGTGTGTGTACTGACAGGAACAGTCTCTGGGCTCAGGGCTCTCCGCAACTGAGCATCCAGGTCCTCCAGAGGCTGCTGGGACTGAAACAAGATGCACACACAAAAATTAACAAACACACACACCAACTGTAGTTGACTGGCCATACAAGCACAGACTGGCAGAAGCACACATGATTTGGATGGAAGGATGGAATCAACCGTGACCTAACAAGCAAACACATAACAGTGTGCATCTCTTGGTCCAGTTAGTAAAAAGATATATAATTTCTGATTTCATCAAATCTGGACAAAAAGAAGGAAATGAGACAAACACAGGTTATGTAATGTAGAATCCAAAGTACTTTCTTCTCCTGTATATTTTAAATGCAATTCAAAAAAGATCATTAAAATCAAATCCTGTGAGAGCTTTGACTATGGCAGGATTATCTTAATCAAACAGGACAAGTCTCATCCATGGGAGTTACATAAGGGACGAGAAGTTAATGTTTGCAACTTTATAAAGGAGCTAGAAGACATGTCTCGCTATTCAGTGGTTAAACGAGAGGTCTATTTTTAGACGGCAGCATTCACAGCCACAACAAAACAGTCTGGAAAATAAAGTCAGTTCATTGTCTCAGCCTGTCTGCCTGCCACCTCTGTCTCTCTCTGTTCAAATGTGTTTTCAAGTCTCTTAACCAGCTTCTCTCTGATCCATTTTCTTTCAGCCTCTATCATTATCAACTTAAAGTAAAAGTAGAGGCATTTCTTTCTAGTTCAATGTCTCTATTTGATGTTACATTTTTTCTAATTTTTAAAATATGCAATACACATTTTGAATGAAACATCATTTTGCAAAGCAGAAGCACAATTTATACACAACATACAGACATGGAACTGTAATCATCAGCATTGCAGGCTCAGTATAATCAGAGTATTGTGTTGCATTGGAAATTCTAAAATGAGCAAAAAAACACCTGTATTAGACAAGGTCCAGGGAAAGATGGCAGGAGTTCTGAAGGAGGAGAACTGGCCTGATCCCAGAGAAAGAGTGGGAGAAATGAGAGAGAAAAAGGTTGTAGAGGAGGTTATAAGAATGATGTTTATTGTGGAGAATGTTAAAAGAAATTCACATGCCAGATGAGTTGTAAGAAAAGTAGGTAAAAACATCTTGGAACACTTTGTAAAGATGTAATTATCTGTGACTTCTTAACCTTTAAAATGTAAATTACCTGGGAAATTTCTCCTAAAAACAAACAACGGCCTGCTGGTTGAACCCAGAATTAAATAAATGATACAAGTGGTTTAACCAGCTCTAAAAAATAGTGTGGTATCTACAGATCTGGATGACTCACCGGTACCCTGGATAAGGGGGTTTTGGATGGAGTGGTCTGGCCGAAGGATGAAGCAGGAACAGCAGAAGCTGAAAGACAGTGAGCAACATTATTAAATTAAAACACAAGTTAACTGACACTAGCACACATTCAGAACATATTCATCTACCCACCAATCTGTGCAGGGGTGGAGATAGGTGTTCCAGGGCCCATGATTGAAGCAGGTGACCCCAGTGCAAGGCTGGAGGGGGGCTGAGGAGGATTGGCTGGCTGTGTGCCGCCAGGCGTGGTGACAGATGTGCTGGAGGTAGAGCAGGGGGCCATTGGGGACGAGGTACCTGCCACAGAGGCTCCAGAGGCAGGGTCAGTAGCTAAGATGTCACCCTGGGTGGGTGGCACCCCTCCACCCAGGTCCATGAAGAGAGACCGCAGCTTCTTCTCCAGAGCTTGGATGTCGTCCGGTTTGCCTTGGCTCTCAGTGGTCGCCTCACACCTGAAAAAGATATTGGTGGATGTTTTGCAAAAAAAATATTTAAGCACTCAGGCCTAATAAGTAAATAAGTGACAATGACTAAATAAAGGTATGTTGGCCATCTCTCACCTTGCATCACATTCCCCACAGTGTGTGTGTGTCTGCCCAGGCAAGGCTGCTGTCTGCGGCTGGGAGTGGACCAAAGTTGGTTGGACTGAAGGAACATTTGTGGTCACCGGCTGGAGTCCCACAACAGAGGAGGAGGAGGTGGTGGGGGGAAGTTGAGAGGTGTGGGAGGTGGCAGAGGGAGCAAGCTGGGGCCCTGGGAGGGCAGTAGTGGGGATGACAGAGGAGGAGAGGGAAGGGGTAGAGGAGGAGGTGGTAGAGACTGATGGTCGATCGGAGGAGACGTCGCTGGGTGTATGAGTGGAGGAGGGAGGGGAGGTTACAAGGGGAGCAGTCTGGGCAGGAGGAGGGGAGGTGAGCATTGCTGGGGGGATGCTGACCGGTGGTAAAGTGGAAGGTGCTGAAGTAGCAGTGACAGCAGAAACTGTTTGAGACTGAGGCTGTGTGAAAGCCTGGGGCTGAATTTGTGCTTGCCCCTGGACCTGAACATGTCCCTGGGGTTGGGACACAGCCTGCATCCCCGGCTGTGAAAGTACCTGTGACTGAAGGATGGACTGATTCCCCACAGTGGGAGGAGGGGAGGAGGAACAAGGAGGGCTGAGGCAGACAGTAGGAACAGAGGAGGGGGTGGATGAAGAGGAGGAAGGGGGAGGAAGAGAGGACTCCAAGACTTGCTCCTGTGCCTGGTTCAAATTCGAAGGGACAAGACCGGCAGTAGCATCCACAGCAGGAGTGACTGCGCTAGCCTGTGAGGGGACAGAAGCCGCCGCAGGCTGCAGAGGAGGATGGGTGGAGTGGATGGAAGCTGGGGCGGTGCTGGGACCACCATCAAACTGATTCGGCTTCTGTCTGAGCTCAGAGAAGGCTTGTTGTAAGCTGATTGCTCCAGCGGACTGAGACAACGCCAAACCTTGGCCTGGAGTCTGAGATGGAGCTGGAGCTGAAGCCAGAGGAACTAGGAAAAAAGAAACACTGTTTAAATCCCCAAAGTTCGTCCTCTATGTGACAGACCCTGACCAAACAGTATCTGTCCATGTCTAGTGATCCTAATTTGTCCTAGTGGCCTATATCTGTCTTGCAAAGGTATGTGAATCCACTAACATAATATGGCACTGGTCCCCTTTGCATTATTCACAAAACAAGGACAGACTAAAAGGAACTAAACGTTTTTTAAACACCTTTTTAAATTCTAAAATTATGTGATGCCAAAATGCAAACCACTTTGTTGGACACAAGTTTAGATACAGCTATTTATATTCCAGGGTTCCACCAGAAGATCTCATGGTATCAATTTAATAAATGCCATTGTTCTATTGCTCATTCAGGCAATTTCCTCTAGAAGTATTACAGCTTAATCTGATAAGAGTGTGTGTCTGAGTGTTTGTGTGTGTGGCATGGTAGACTGTCACTTGTGTGCATATTAAAGGTAAAATTCACCCTTTTTTCCCCCACAACCTGGACTTTACTGAAGTAATTCCTTCCTTTTTAACCATCCTGGAATTACTGCTACAAAAGCAATATAAAACAAATAAACAACAACTGAATTGCTGGCTGGTCTTTGAAGGTCACACACACTTACCTGTTTCAACAGATGGTGTATGCACAGGAGGAGCAGAGGTGGGAAACATTTGTTCCTTCAGCCTGGCTTCAGGTACGGGGCTGACAATGAACCTCCGACCTGCTGAATGGACCACTTGTGCTGTTGCACTGGGAGAGATGTCTGGGAAGAGACAAATGTCAATACAGAACATTGTTAATTTCTAAGAGAATAACAGGCAAGCCACTCTTCTCTACTACAGTTCATCTGCAAAATAAGCAACAGGAAGCTTTGTGAATTGGAAGCTTTAATATGTTGAAATTCTGTCTAAAGACTTGGTGTGAATTCAGTGCTGTGCTCAAGGACACAGACGCTTAAAGCCAGGTCTAACGGTTGCCTGTGTCACCCTGTTCCCTCACAGACACTCAAATGGGTGCCTGCTGTTATTCTAAGGCTTTTTTTATTTTGTTGTTTTTACCTGGCATGGGGACAGATATAGCAGGAATCTGCTGCTCCTTATCACCTGCCATCTGTAGATCAATAAGACAACAATATATGCACACGCACTGTGTAAAAAGCAATAAAAAAAAATCATGAGAAAAGAGCAACATTGTTCTATCGAAACACTAGCAACCCCAAATAGAAAGAAATAAGAAATAAGACTCAGTGTTGTATTTACCTGGCTGTTTGTGTCTCTCTCCAGACCCTTCTCGTCAGCGTTCTGTATCACCTCTCTGACCTGCTCAATGAAAGACTCTCTCTCACTCTCCAGGATAAACTCACTCTGGACCTGGACACACACACAGGGGGAAAAAAAAGTCAGATTAAGATTTGTATAGGTTTGTGTACACTACGCCTGGTTTAAACTTCCTATGGCAGTATGTTACCCACAGAGGTGTCATTTTGCCTCATGTGGGAACCTAGTGATGAATGTCTCAATGAAAGCACAAGGACAAAAGCACAGCAATTATGTGTACTTCAGTGGTTTTGAATGACAAAGAGCAAATTATATTCCAGCCTTTATACAGAGCCATTATTGTGGTTGGAGAGAGAGTAAATGAATCAAAAGAGTGGTGTGTACCATGATCTGGGCGATCTCCTCAGGGTTGTCTCCATCCAGGTCAAACCTGAAAGTCACCATCTTCCTGTTGTGGGTCTCTAGCTGACACTCTGCTACCCGGTCTCCTCGGTTGGAGATCTACAGGCACGCACATTCAAGCACGCAGAGAAATATGAGAAAGAAAAACACAATTTAAAAAAAAGGTTGAAAGTTAATGAATCATTATCTTCATTAGATCCTAGTCCTACTTCTGTAACAACCAATAAACAGCCACAGTAGCACAGTAGTAAAAGAGGATTTATCGTTTCATTATGACTTCATAGGATTTATAAGATGTGGTATTACATTGAGAACATTGAGTTTCGCCTTGGAGATCTTCTCATGGCGTGATCGACTTCGTACAGAGCGCCTCTGATGTCGCTTGGTGGAGCGACCTTCATGGCGACCCCCTCCTCCTCCCTCGTTGCCATCGCTCAGACCTGAAGTCTCAGAGTGGCCACTGAGGTACAGAGGATGCCACAGAGACAAAAGGGTTAATAGGAAGTGAGTGTGAGACAGCATCGTCAAAAGTAAATGTGATCAAGAACATTTGCTTTTGTGTGACCTCTTCAGTAATCACGTGTTTGCTGGTGCATGCATTTATTACCTCTCTATGGATGAGAGAACTTGAGGTGGCTGTAGTTGGGACTGGGATAGCTCTGAAGACTGAGAGGCAGACTGAAACACACACACAGGCACATGAAAATGCACATACACAGACAATCAAGATGATCACTATCACCACCAAGCAATTGAAATTTGGAGGAGGGGTACAGCAGGGAAGCATGAAATATAAGCAAAGTGTAACAGAAGTAAGAGAGAAAACTAACTAGAGTAACAAGTATTCATTTGAATGAAATTATATGGACAGTTTTAACAGGTCAGAACACATCAGAACTGGTCCAAACAGCAACTAAAACTAGAGCAAGGAACAAAAGGAGCAAAGCAAGAACTGCCACAAATGAGAAAAGAAACTGAATTCTATTCATAGTTTCTCAAATAACACATGCAACCCTGTCTCATGATTCTATAAATGATTACTTATAAACAAAATGGTCCAAGTTATAACAGAGTTCAACTAAGGATGACTCTTGCACTTCTTTTTTTTTGCAGTTTTCACAGATGTTTTAAGTCTTTCTCTGGCAACGAGACTTCAAACACAACCAAGGAAACCTTTCCAACATTTACTGATTACTCGGTTGTGTGTGTGTGTGTTTTTTTTTTTAAGTAAATCAGTGTTCAACGCTCAAACCAAGCCACAGAAGCTACTCAACATAAAACACCAAACTGGTTATTCTATGTAAACAAAGAGTAAATCATTGATCAACAGTATCATGATGGCTCTTATATAATGACTACAATCATTATTTTTGTAGTATCACTTGGCTTGCCTACAGCATTCAACTCGGGCAAATATGAGCACTGTGAACAGGCACAAGACATCCACTTGGTGGGTTTGATTGTCCAGTACCTGGGGAGGGGCTTCCATGAGAGAATCAGGTGGGGCGGTGACTACACTGATGATTGGCACCACAGTGGCCAATGGCTGAGGCACAGGTGTGGGCACAGGAGGAGGAGGAGGAGGAGGAGGAGCAGGAGAAAGGGAGACAATAGTAGGCACCACCCCAACAGGGAGTGGCAGAGGAGAGGGAGGGGGCGCCACGACCGCTGTCGGAACGGTTACAGGGAGGGACGGCGGCGGAGAGGGCAGGGTCACCAAGGAAATAGTGGACGAGCTTACACTGGGCTGAGAAGAGGAGTAGGGGCCAGAGAGAGGAAGAGGAGGAGGCAAGAAGGAAAAAGAAGGGAGAAAGAAGAAGGTAGATGAGGCAGAGGAGGGGCAGGAGGAAAAAAGGGAGGGAGCAATGTCACAGGAAGGATGTGGAAGTAGAAAGACCCGGCAAGTGAGCACAGGACAGACAGATTGGTAATGGAACAGTGAGCTAAAGCTGGTCTTTGACTGTTGGTTCACTTCAAATACAATCAAGACTTCACATCAAAAGATGAATGTTAGCTTGAGTCTGGGTCGGTATTGATCTCCATGATAAATAACATCAGGAGAAAGAGTCAGAGACTTTACTAAGTGATTTATGAAGCTCTGCTTAGGCACTTTTTTTTTTTTAGCTCTACTGCTCAACCAGTGGGAAAATTGTTAAAAGACATCATGCCTTAAAAGTCAAAAGACAATGTAGACAAAAATAGCTATCTTCACTATGTGGCAAGCAGGTGGGAGATGTTAGAAGTTGTGAGGCCTTAGATAAAAAAAAATTAAAGCAGATTCTAAAAAAGAAAAATAATTGTAGCACATACTTGCAAAAATGGTAACTTTTTCAGATATAGAAAATGAGCAAAAACTTCAAATCGTGTTTAAATTTGAACTAAAGTTTAACATGATGTGATCATTTAAAAATTCCCTGTGGTGTTTTCTTGTAAACAAACAAACAACCTCCATTGTTTACATCCATCTTTACTAGCTAGTGTTAGTAAACAAAACACTTTACTAATGTAATGGCATATTGCTGTTCATCTTGGTCCATTACAGCCACTTATCAATCAGTGAAAGAGTGTGAAACCATGGTTCGGACTGTGTGTCATGTCACCTGTGTTACCTTATGCACAAGATCAACAAAATAGGGACCCATTCAAAAATCTTCACAGGGTACATTTAAATAAGCTTCACTGTACTGTTTTGTCAGTCTACGCACAACAACACAACAATCTGAGGGTAAAAACAATGCACAGCCAACGAGTCACTTTAATAACTTGCTGTTACTTAAAGTGGTCAGCTTTCTAAATGCTTTGTACATCTTTCACTGCAAATCACTCTTAATTAAATTCAGCTGCTCTCCCAAGATACTGTCACAAAATACACTTAATCGATCTGATGTGCATTAAACTTACATATGCTTATCCATCTCTTAATTACAGTAAAGTGTTTTGCACATTGCATTTTTCACTTGACAGAATGCTACCTGACCATAAATCCATCTAAAAAACCAATTTCTTTTGTTTCTTTAATGCAATAAAATACTGGACACTGGCTTGCACACCGACACTACACACCTTAAGATTCTCACGGCTCATTGTTACCCATATTCCTCTTTCAGTTCTGATTGAGGAAACATTATTCATCATCATTTCCTAAGAATGTGCTCATGTATTTAAGATACATGCTTTTAATCAGATGGGTAATAGGAGCATCTGGGTTGAACAAAGGAGAACTACACGACTATAGGCATCAACAAAAGACTATGTCCAAACAACACAATAACAAGAGGGATTCACCTACTAAATCACGTAGAAACACACTTTCTTACTAAAGTGCATACACACAATCATACTGATACATAAGGATTGACACACACAAGTATATCCACATAAACTGCCACATATAAAAGTACCTGAACCAAAGCTAGTTGAGCAGCTTGGTACAGAAGATAAAGATGTTCTATACTGGGAGACGGACTGAGGTCGCAAAACTACAACATAAACAAACACCAAATTTTTTTGAAAAAAACATAGACGTATGAACAAACATGCAAGCACACAGACAAGTAGGCATGTACAAAAACACATAAAAACAAACCCAGTGATGAGAACAGGCAGCATGCCAACGAGCGAGCCAGAGAACGGGAAGAAAAACAAAAGAAAGAAACTGAGCTGACGAAGAAACTTAGATAACAGTGAAAAAGAAGCAATTCGAGACGAGCAAAACATGCAACAATAACACATGGACCAAGAATGACATTGAATATGAACTCAGAAAAATGTAAAGACTGGGCTGTTTACTGTCAACATGACTTTCACGGTAGCTGAGTACATGACTGACGAGCTGATTATATAACTGCCTGAGAGTCAGTCAACTGGATATATAACTGAATTTAAAAGGCAAAGACATATCTATCAAATGACCTGTAAGAAATGTTCTCACTTTTTTTTTTTTTTTTTCACTATAGACTATATGTCTTTCAATGTATGAATACATCTACAGTAGAGAGCATGGGAACTAGCACTAAGAGAGAATTGTTTGGAACTAACCCTGAGGTGTATTCATGAAAAGTGTAATGAGTCAAAGATTTTTTTTTTTTAGATTGGCTTCAGCTTAGATTTTAGCATGCGTATGCAAATCTTTAAGAGTGCATAATTACTCATATCCATAAGCAGGTAGGTGTGTGTGTGTGTCTGTAAAGATAAATGCAGACATGTATGGCGACCTTGAATTAAATCTAGTGCCTGTCTAAGTATCAGCTTGTGTGCATTATGAATGTGTTGTGCTCCATATTATCCAATCCAATAAGTGGTGCTACAGTGCTTTACATACCTGTGCAGACGCCTGTGGCAGAGATGTGTGTGTGGGGCTCTGAACTGATGTAACACTGTGATTGGATGAAACAACCTGTACACAAAGAGAGCGAGAGAAAGAAAGAGTGTGAGACAGAGAGAGTGGTAGGACAGAAAAGAAGAGAGGAAATTACTAAATATATAAATGTAAACATTTATATGCACACCAATATCCTTTTTAGGGTTGATCCTTTTTTTAGTTCCCAGTCGTGTCCTGCTTATAAAAACCAGGATAAACTCAAATCCCTGTTATGAGAAACCAAAATTATATGGCAAGTACATGCTGGGAGTTTATCTCATTAAATTCAGTTATATATTCCCTTTTATTGCTAATTTCCTGGTTGGTTGTTAACTGACAACAACCTCCAGAAGGTTCCAAAACACAGACTGCACTCTTGCAAAATGAGAGTTTTGAATACAACTCTCATGTAAATTAACATGGTGAGTGTAATTATGAGGGACTGGTTGTTTTGCTAGTTCAAATAATAAAACTTAATACATTCCATCCTTCCCCAACAAGAAACATTTGATGTCCGATTAACATCCAATTTCATGCTCAATCAAATCAGTTCAGGGCTGTAATTAGTTCATAGCAGCGGTTGGTGCTGGGGGCAAACAGTTCTTCAGACTGTGTATGGCTGCGAGCAAAGTGCCAGCTCTGTGGGAGTGGTTACCTTGAGGCAAAGGCACCAACTTCAAAGAGAAAGCCAGCATGAGCCATTACCGAATAAGCACAAAAATAAGAAGGAGTTATTTTCGTATTTTATCTTTATGGGGTCAAGTTGGAAGTCGAGGAGATGAGGTATTAAGAGAAAAGTGATGAGATGAGAGAAGGGCAAAGAAGTTTGGATGCATAAAAAGTCTTCAGTTTTCAGCTTTCTTCAGTTGTTTTTCTAGTCATCTTACCTGTTGGGAGGTCCCAGGAGGAGCTGGCTGGGAGGTGGCAGGGACCAGAGGGGGTCCTGGAGAAGGCTGGGGGGTGGGGGCCTGAACCTGCTGCTGAGAAACAGATTTAGAAAGACAGACAGGGGGATGGATAGAGAGGAAGAGATGCCATGTTGTGGGATATGGAGGATAGAGAAACCAAGAGATTGGCAGCAAGGAGAGAGAAAAACAAGAAATAGTCAGAACATGTTTGTAGCTTGTTGATCAGAAACTGTACATGAGTGCAAACACAAGGTACCTCTGCTCTTCTCTAGTGATCAGTTCTAGATTTTCTTCTTGTGTATGCACACATGCACACGGACAAAACGTACGCACATCGATCTAATACGGCAACAGATATATGCACACCAATACCTACTGCACTGTATGCATATACACAGATACACAGCTTGTAGTGTAGCAGGTACAACAGTACAGGCACAGTACTGGGGTTAGGCAGTGTGTAAGTACAGGGGTGTTCTTAACATGCAGGTCAGACCCTAAGTGATTGCAAGTGACAATAAGCCAATGAAGCACAGAGTAGAAGCTGGAATACTGACACCAAACACTAAAATAACTGAGATTTATAAAATTACTGTTTTCCCAAAAACTTCCTGACAATGACCTCAACATTTGATCTACTGCACAAGGTACAACAAAACTGATTGTTGCGGCCAACTGTACCTGCTCCTGATGACGGTCAGGAAAACCAGAAGCTTGAAACTGCAAACATGCTGAGTCATGTGTTTGATGCCACATTCATAGAGCGAGGCCACAAAGTCTGATACTATTATGTTCTTAGTCAAATATACTGTGAGTTTAGGTAGTTGAGATTTCATCCTGACCTGTCCTAACCACACTTTTGTTGGGCTCCAAATTGGGCAACATATCATTTGTTCAGAGTCCTTAGAAAAAGTCTGATTACTTTTAAATGGTAACGTTTTACTTTCTATTTGCAGTTAAATTAACCTTCAATTGTGATACATTTCTAATAAGCATCAAGACAGGGATGTACCTTTTTTTCCTGATTTCTTTTCCTTAACCTACAGCACTACGGGACAGCAGGATAGAGACGATTATGACTGTTGTATTGACTGAACCCTTAGAAGGCTGTTTGCAACTTTCCACTTGTCATGAAGCCCACGCTCACAAAGTGTGGTGGAAGCTTACACAAGTACGTTGCACTAGACACACGGCAACCTACCTTTTTCTAACTTAATAAGCAGCCACGTAAACACAATAAAGAATTTCACAGCACAGATATCTAATAAATTAAATACTAGAAAGATAAAGAACTTAAGAGAAATCACATGAAAGAAAAACACAGCGGAAATGACAGATAAGAATTAAAGAAACGAGAAGAAAGACCAGTGATCATCAGCGGTTCAAAGTAAACAACTAAGAAAGTAAAGGTGATAATGATAATATCAGCGTTCTAAGGGTTTAATGAGTTTGAACTGTGACCTTTGAACCTTGAGGAAGAAGTTGATTTCCAGTCTGGGCAGGAAATAACAAAATATGTTACAATAAAGAACTGACTTAAAGAGGCCATATGGTGCTTTTCGGTTTCCTTCCCGAGTCTACATTGTCTGCCATTGTGATAAGAGATGGGGAAGGTATTAGCAACAAGAACAGGAGCTAAAACAGAGTGTTTCAGACAAAGGGTGAGTAGAGGTGCTGCAGCATGAGAAAAATAATGTCTTTTAAAGTATTCTTGTAGACCCCCTGCCCAAATACAAGCATGAACCTGAAAATGAGCACAATATGGCCTCTTTAAAGCCAAGAATTACAACATAAAACAACAGAAAGACTCTAAAATATACAAATGAAATGTCTATCTGCATGGTTACATTGCTCGGTTTGTCTAAGCCCTCTTGGTTTTGTTGTATGTTTCTGTGTGTTTGTCCGTACAAATCAACAAAGTCCTTGCCAAGCTTTGTCATACTAATGATGACCTTCGCTTCACAACATACTATTCAATGGGCAAGTGTTTTTACACACACAGCATTCACCATTTGAAGTACCTAATAATGTATTAGGACTGAATGGACTTTGGATTTGTGCGAGCAAAAATTAAAGTATACCGTACATACAGTATACCCCTACAAACACACATTTCTCATATACATTCATATATGAACATACAGACAAAATATTACTTACTGATACTGACAAAAAAAAATTAATTCACAACATATACACAGAAAGGCAGAGGGCTTAGACTGTTTGCTTATAAAGCTTGTACACCAGAGTTTGCCTCAAAAAGACTACCTTCTGCATGTTGCTTTTAAAACAATTATTTGACTAATAAAACTGACTCTTGTGTCCAATGTTTCTGGTTTTGGCTTAAACAATTTTCATCAAATTCTTCTTCTATAAGCAAACACTGTCAGGGAATGTAATAATGTGATATTTTGAAGGCAGACCATGAGACTCGCTCTGTAGTGTTGATATGACTGAAGGGGATTAAAATCACAACCAAAGACTACATGATGACAAGGAAGCATCAGCTGGGGCTCCTGGGTTGGTAGGGTAAAAACAAAACAGGGATTGGTGTGACGGCCTCTGGGTCAAATTACTATTATAAGTTATTCAGCTGCTTTTCATAGACGGATTCACCTTGCTTGATAGGTTTGATCATTTTCTACCTATGTAGGCTAGAAAAAAAAAAGTTTTACAGATTGGCCGTAAAAACTGGATGTAATAATTGCCTTCCATATGTTACAGGTCTATGGCAATATATTTATTAAATTTTCAATGTAAGATGTTGACATTTGCAGTCAACCAGAAAGAAAGAGAATAGAACCACATATCAACAGCTGGTTGTGGATCTTTGCTAAAAAAGCAGTGTATGTAATTGCAACTAGTAATGGACCCAGAGGCTGTTGGAGTGTTTTTAAGGTCTAAACTCAGTACCAGAGTGGGGTTAGCAGCCTGCATGGCCAGCAATGACTCATGGTATGTCATATCGGGCTGGGCTGGTACCACCCCGCCATGCCGGGCCCAGGCACTCTGGATCAGAGACTCCAGCTGAGTTGATGATGCTCCCCCAAGTGGGAGCTCAGAGGATGGGGTGGGAGGGAGAAAGCTCTGCATGGAGGGTGGATGTCCCTGGGGATCTATGGGAAACACTCCGCTGGATGAATCGTAGAGTGCAGAGGAGGATGAGTGTGGGATGGACTGAGCAGCAGAGGAGTCGAATGGAGGGAGGAGAGGTGGGGGAGGAGGTGACTGGAACTCCCCAGCGTCAGAGGAGGCCAAAGAGTCACTAGAAGGTTCTGGGCTCCTATCTTTCATGGTTAGACCTGTGTGGTGAAGAAGAAGGCTTCCTGGAGGTAAGGGGAGCTCGGGACTGACATATGTATACAGCTCTTCTGTCACCGGCTGCAGACGGCTGTACGTGCCTGAACCACCTGATCCAGTTCCAGTGTTGTCCTCCAGAGGGAGGTCCATGGAGCTCCTTCGGGCCCGGAAAAGTCTGGATGCCAGGAGGCTTGGGTCTCCAGCAGCTGCTGCAGCAGCGGCGGCTGCAGCTAAATGGAACTCAAATGCACTTCCACCTGGTGGTGGGGCATCAGCCATTACTGGAGGTGCAGAAATGGGAAAAACGGGAGGGGAAGCATGCTGTGGCGGCGGATAGCATCCATCAGAAGATGAAGAAGAAACAGAGCCACCCGTGGACGCACTCATAGGAGGTAAGGGTGGAGGGATTGGGCTGTGTGCACTCATTCGTTGCATAATATGTGGGTGCAAGAACCCTGGTTGAGGCGGTGGAACAGGATCAAAACCCATACTAGCAGCTGCAGCTGCTGCTTGCCTCTGCTGATGGAAACTCAAGTGACCAAGCTGGTGTGCAGTCATTGGGTATCCTCCATATGCCATGGCTTCATAATGGTCCAATAAGGCAGCTTGATTTAGACTTAGTCTCCTCACTGTTTCCTCGTGCTCTGCTCTCATGTCTTTATAGCCATACATACTCGGGTCAGATTGTCCTGGGAGATGCAGCGGCTCCCCAACACCAAGTCTTTGAGCAGCTGCTGCAAAACTAGGATTCACCATATAGAGAGAGGGGGTCTCAACTCCCTCAATCCCAGAAAAGGGATGCAGGCTGCTCCCATAGCGAGGGTACGCTGGCTGGAAGTGTCGGGTATGAGCTTCGAGAATGGATGTGCTCTTGCGTCTTTGGGTGTTGTAGGCCTTTGGAGGCCCAGTGGGGGGAGGTGAGAAAGAAATGGGCCGTTCAGGGATGGAGGGGAAGAAAATAGAAGCGGGGTCTGGGAGAGTTGAGAGGGGGATGCTCCCTCCTGCTCCTCCTCCTCCTGCTCCTCCACTGTAGGGGTGTGGCATTGAATGCTGCTGCGACAATGAGATACAATGGATTTAAGAATGAGACTCAGAGAATGAGACAGACAGACCCACAGCAAAGGCCCACATGAAATGAAGAAAAATAGTGTGTTATACAGCATCATTTCAAGACAATACCAAAAAAAAGGGACATATATTTTCTCTCCACACTAAACACAAAATGATGTGGTCAAGAAAGGACAGAATACACCGAACAGCTGTAAAAAGGACTGATGAGATGAAGAAAACAGGTAATGTTAAGATGCAAAGCTGCAGGCAGACAGAGCAAGTGACAGACTGGTACAACACAAAGACAAGCAGACAATCAAAAGACAAGACAATAAAAGGGGGAGACAGGGTGAGAGCTCGAAGGTAGACACACAGTGGGGCAGTAAATACAAAGAGAAAAAAGGTGAAAGGCTGGATCTAAACTCAATAATATCCTGAGGCATCTGCACTCAGGAAAACTGTGCTGCAAAATATTGACCATTTAACTCAATAGTTAGAAACTGCAACTTCAAATTAAGATATAAAGAACAAGTGTGGATTTACATGACATAGTATGCAGTGTGCAGTGTAAATCTTTTTTGGTTGCAGCCTGTGTTTGCATAATATATTTTTTTCAATATTTTAATGTTGAGAAAGGCTTTACTTGTAAAGACAAACACTGGAAAGAGGATTAGGACATCAACCATGAGCCTCAACCTCAGATGCATGTTGTTCACCATCTCTCTCTCCTCATTTCCTGTAATCTACTCTCAGCTGTCTAATAAGGGCATACAAAGCTCAATACTAAGGCCCTGGAAGTGTCTCTAACTCTGGAAGAGAAAAGAAACATGTCACAGAAATCCCATAAAGCCATTCCATAAAAATGAGCACTAGAACAATTTTGCCTGTCAAATGAGCAGTTTTCCTGATGGCAGATGCACATGATATTGGATTTGCGTCATAGAGCAAAGTTAAAGCTCGTGCCAGTCATCTGTATTTAATAAGAGCACACAGTGGTCTAAGAGAGGGAGAAAGAGAGAGTTTAAGAGATGTGGATGGGTAGAATGAGAAACTCACAGCAGGGTCTGGAAACTCTATCTATCCATCTGTCTATATGTCTCACAGTTAGCTGTGCACTCACTATAGAAGATTTGATTAATATGGCAACTGGAAGGAAAAACTGTATTCATATTATTATTCAGTAAAGGAGGCTGGGAAGGCAGCAGCGGTACTAAAATAGTTTTAAAAAAAAATCCAAGTGTGTGTCTCATTTTGCACTTTCTGACAGCATGCAGTTGTTTCTTGTTTGGTTCTACAGAGAAAACTGTGACAAAAAACTGTGCTGCATTAGCATGAGTAACACAAGCTGTTTCATTCCCTGTGACATCCAGCAGTTAGAACAAATGACTAGTAGGTGTATGGGACACTGGCTTCATGCTTCTCTAATTATGAAACAAAAAACAAAAAAAAAAAACATTCAAAACTTCAAGACACCTGTGTGGCCCATATCCCTTATCTTTCTGTCTCTCATCACCACTGTGGCCCCTGAGGATTAAGACTGTGAACCTACAGGGGTGGAGAACAGGGCAGGTAGGCTGGCCCTCCGCTGCCTAGCCCTGGGTAGAGAGGAGGCAGAGTGAAGGGGCAGGACTGTCTCCAGGGCCTTGGAGAGGCGCCCGGCAAATGTGTCCCTTTCAGCTGCGAGGGGCATGCAGGGGGAGGTGTTGGTGGTGGTGTGGGAGCATGAGGAGGACAGGTCTGGAGGAGGGGTGGAGGGCTGCTTTGGAGGAACAGCCAGGGGTGGAAGAGCATGGGAAAAGGAGTAGGAAGAGGGGGGGACGCAAACAGACATGCTACGACTTCGACGACGGCGCAACGCAGGCTGTGGGCCGGGGAGGGGCGATGGAAGAAGGTGGGACCGACATGAAAAACAAACACAAAGAAATTAAAAACACACAAAAAATTATCTAAACACAGAAAACTATGGGGTATTTAAAACACAACAAAAGGACACATATATGAAAATGTAGAGATTAAGTGAAGAATACACAAAACAAATTCAATTATATGATGAAAAAGTTACCAAATAAATAGTGATAAGTCAGAGCTTTACATGAAAAAAACAAAAAAACTTGACGTTATTTCCATAATTAGAAATTAGATAAATAAAAAGCAGGATTACATCTCCAAAATTCTTTATATTATAAACTCATAATTTCTTTATATGTTCTCTATCACACTGTTAGGAATGTATAAAAATACAAAATACCAAAACAGAAATAAACATAAATCAAATAATGAACAAATGCAGCAAACACATATGAAAGACAGACTGAAACAGAACAGTGACAAAAGAAATGGAAAGTAATGTCAATTTAAAACAAAAAAACCCAAGTAAACACAGTAAAAGTGGACAGAAACAAAATAAAATAAGGTAACGATAATTTAAGACGTTCAGTTAAGCAGTTACTTAATAAGGTAAAGGGGTCTGTGAATAGGTCAGCTTGTCTGTACAGAGTGTTTTGGAAGTGACCTCTGATGAGCAAATAAGCCTACTAAGAAATGTTGTGTTACTACGAAGACAGACATAAAAATTAGGAAAAAGCATCATTAAATTATTGAATCAGAGAGCCTACAAACTGAATGATCATCCTGTTGGACACAAAATCAGTCAGTGTGGGAGCTGGTAAACTGGAAGTCAGTCAACAACATATATAATGAAAAGGTCACCAGATGGAAAAGTCTCGGGTGGGAAATTAAACAAGAATGCTTGCCTCACCATTATTAAGTGCTTATAAGGTGCCCTTGAGCAAGGAATATGACGTATCTGCTGCTGTACGGCTGCTAAAAGGTCAACAATTGAGGATTATGGGTAAAACAGCAACAGTGAGTAGATGGAAGCTAAATAAAAATCACATAAGAGAGAAGTAGAAACCATGCTCAGTCAACTTATTGTAAGTTGCTTTGAACAACCATGTGCCAAATGAATGTAACACGTGAATAAACAATGTGTGGATTTTCAACTTCAAATATATCTCTAAAATATGCATTGTAAAGAAATTTAATTGTGCATACCACTTGAATAATAACATCACTCCCCTGACACCTAATTAAAACAATACAAAGAATACATGATTCACAAATTTACTATAGTCAATAAGTGGTAAATATAATATAACTAAGTGAAAAACTATCAAATGTTTTTTTTCCCCCATTTGGTTGGCATTATTTTCTGAATATGATGCTCCTGCATGAACAAAGTCAAAAGCATGAGGGCTGATGCTTTTACATAGCTCAACTATAACTGTGCAACACGTTTAAAAGTATGAAAAACAATAATAACACATGGCAACTATAACAAAACAATAGTAACTGAATAAACAGATGTAATGGATTTTTATACACCGAATGATGAGGGTTGAGGAAGGGCAGAAGAAAGAAAAGTAACTGGCTGATAAAATGACAGGAATGAGGGAAAGACTGACACCTGGTAGAGTAAAGAGAGAGTGACCTACAGACATTTAAAATGAAATACAAGAGAAAATGAATGGGAAACTGAGCTATGAAAGAAAGTGGTTGACTGACTGCTTGGGTTCTGCTGGCTAAGTGACTTGCTGAGAAAAAACAGATATTAGATTGTTTAAGTCAAGTAAATTCCTTCTCATGGTGATCATCTCCAAATAAAAACCCATCAACAATGTGCTCTTGTGTATTTAGTTCAGCAAATACCTTTAAATCCCAGCCTACACACAAACACTGCACACTTCACTCCAACTCAATCCCAAAAACACGCTGGGCTCACGTCAAACTGACGAGTCATTTTCAGCACACCTGTGAGCACGGCACCACTCCTGTGACCTCGTGACCTCGTCCTCCTAAGTGAAACATACACATGCCTGATCTGGACAGCGTCACCACTCACCATTGGCTGCGGCGGCTGGGCGTAGCCTTGGAGCTGCTGTTGCTGCGGGGTGGCAGACGGGGCGGAGGGGTAGGGGGTTTGGGGTTGGGAAGGGGGCTGAGTGGAGGGGGGGCAGCTGTACGACATGGTCAGCTGACCCAGGTGGGGGGAGTCGGAGGAGAAAACTGATGAACCCTGGCCGCTGTCCAAACCTCCTTCAGCTGAGAGAGAGAGAGAGAGAGAGAGAGAGAGAGAGAGAGGAGGGTGACCTTTTGTCCTGTCTCTCCTCGTTCTACTACAGTCTAATAAATTTCATCTCTCGGTAATGACTTGAACAGAAGCTCACAATCTAGTCATTATTTACAAAAGCAAACATAATTGTCCTGCTAGTTTGTAAAACTGCATCAGCCACAGGGGCGCACAAGTTGTTTATCAAGGGCACAATAACTTCAATGGCATACAATTACAGGAAGGAAGAATTAACAGTTCCAGTTTTCAGTTTACAACCAACCCAACAACAACCCAACAATGACTGTCCCCTGCTTTGTGGGAAGGAAGTGACAATATGATACTGCAACAACTCCACTCAGCTCATAATGATGATGGGTGTCACCTCAGCAAATATTTTGTTAGATGTAAGCAGTATTATCTATGTTTTTTAGTGAGGGACGTAGGACGTAGAAGTAGGAATCAAAACATAAGCCATAAAACATGACAGTAGTCTAAGATCTTATTGAAGACACACACAAACATATTTTTATGAATGAGGATCTTGCTGTCAGTACATTAAAGTGTTCAAGGGTCTTGGCTGGCTTAAATATATAAAGGCAAAATAAAAACTGTGCAAATGTGATGATGCTTACATGTGTGGGAGATCCCAGTCTGCTGATAGTGAAGCTGCTGTTGCTCCACCTCAGTCTCCTCTGCCTCTGCCTGCAGACACACAAACAGAGAGAAAGGGTACAAACTTGATTCAAAAAAAGTTGGCATAATCATGTGTTTCACAAAGTTGATTTACTGACAAATTAAAGACTTTTTGATATTAACAACACTGCACTTTGCTAACTAGCTTACAAACCTGTGTGTGTGAAGGTTTGAGCGCCTCTTGTTGCTGTTGTTGTTGCTGCTGCAGCTGTTGCTCAGTCTCCAGTTTTCTCTTCTCCTGTTCCTCTCGTACCAGTTGCCTCTGTTCTCTCTTCCTCCTGATCAGAGACACACGGTCCTTGATGGCCTTGGCCATGGTCTTATGATCACCCTCAGCAACATAGCCAGACTCAACCTGAGGAGATTGGTGAGGTCACACAGACACACTTCTTAGCAAAGAGTCCTTCTGTCTTTCCTAAATCCATCACTTCCTCCCACTACTCGTACCACCATCTGTCATGACTGTACGTACCATTTCCTGGGCCACATCTTCAGGGACATCCTTGTTCAGGTCAAAGGAGAACTCGATGGCTTCGTTGTCTTTGTATTTGCCTGCAAACAAGTTACAAACGGCCGGTCAGGTAGCTGCTCCTCTTGGGAGCAATTCAAATCTATGGTGCTTAATGGTTATATTACAACAGCTCTAAATTGAGCTAAGACAAAAATATTCCTGTTACAATATCGTCCATGTATAAAAGATGTTAATTTAATGAAAATAAATGATTCCTTGCCTTTGAGCTTCTTGACGTCTTCTATCCTGAGCCAGAGTTTGATGGCAATCATTTCCCCATCATCCTCTTCTGCCAATTCAACCCTGACCCCCGTGTCCTCCTGGAAGAACGCATGGTTCAACAGGATCTTTATGGCATACCTAGAAGAACAGGAACAAAAAACAGTTGTGGAAGAGAAGATTTCCTTGCTACCAATTTGTTCAAGACCAGCGATGCCTTGTGAGCTGCTCTAATAGGACAGGCATGGTTTTTCATTAATCTGTGACATTTCATTTTTGTGTTGACATCTAGTCCAGGGAACAACCTTACATATATATTTCACATTGTATCATTTAGTTTATGGGCTTCAACCTTCTAGTGGTTCTTTGAAAATAAAAATAAAAACCCGAAAAAATTACAGACAACAGACTATTCTTCAACGAGAGACAAAAGGGAGAAAGGAATTTGGACAATAAGCAGACGGAGCCTGAGAATGAAAACAAAGTAAGTGTAAGAGAGGTAGAAGATTTAGCTTTGGTTAAGAGGGTAAAGTGAATGTTTTGGTGAAGCTACACCAGGGACAGAGAGAGAAATAACAGAGGACTTCTTATTTCTGACCAAGAAGCTGTGAATCAGAACAGGATTAGGTGAAGTCACACAGACACTACTACACTTGGTAATGTTTGCCATCCAATGGAACGGGGTGTAGGGCAATCAGTTTTTAAAAAATAAAGTGAGAGATTGAAAGAAACTGTCTATAAATCTCACAAAGTTATGATAGCAATATAACATTTAAAAAAATATGTCTCTAAATATAGAGATGTGCATGCCTGTGTGCATGTGTGTGTGCGTGCATGTCTCACCTCTCATCCTTGTTTGTTCTGATGCAGCCCTCTATAATTTCCTTCACCTCAGGAATGGCTACCTTGTCAAAACTGCCAGGCTTCACTCCCTGCACACACACAAAGAAGAGCAGTGGAGACAAGAAACCTTTTAGAAAGAGACACACAGTCCACCACACAAATACACAAAAGGGGAGATACACTTGCTGAAGTTTTGGGGGATAACTTTCTTATTGATGTATCGGAAAGATTTCGCCTGCATTTTATTCCAGACAACAAATTTTGGTTTGCTTGGTGGTTTTGTTTTGCTTCTATCTGTCTCCATTTACCATCATAAAAGAAAAAGAAAAGCAGCAAATTCTTACATTTAAGAACCTGGAACCAGCAAATGTTGGCAGTTACTTTTCTTTCACATGGGCTAATCAATTAACCGACTAATCGTTGCAGCTCTAGACACATTAAAATCTAATAAAAAAGAATTGGAAAATAGAAAACAGGACAGATAAAAATAAGGGAATAGTCTGAAATACAAAGCAAAAACACTTCATTGCCAAATCCCTGTAATTAAGTTCAGGATTAATTACTAATTAAATTTAACTAAATTATGTCTGTGAAATACTCATTCTGTTATTTAAATTGATGAGCCATGCAAATAGAGCATTTTCCCATAACAATGTTGTATGAATGTTAAACATCTGACAGAGGTCAGATAGTAAGAGAGACTGTTGCAGGGTTAATTCCCACATGAACCCAGATATCCTCTCAGGAATAAATAATGAACCACAGCTGTTCAGACCATATTAAGAGCCCAATTTGATGGATAACACTAATGAAAGCCATCAGCAGGGACCCATTGTGAAGTTTGGCACCTCTGAGGCCTTACATTAGGAAAAGGCAACAGCGTTAAAGGACAACATGATGCAGCATGATGACATTTTTAGTGTTCTGTGAAACTAGAGGAAAATGGTCAGAGTCATCTTTGGCTCTTAGAAGTAAATAAGAACAAGGAGCCTCTAAAGGCCCACTGAAGTTTCAGGAACTGCATTCAGAGCACTGAACAGAAGTTTAGCTGCACAGCTTGCCAGAAGGCATCTTAATGACTAGCCCATTTGTTTAACCGCTGTTAATGGAGGAACAAAACAGGGACTACAGACAAAGAAAATGGGGCCGAAGCTAAATCTTCAAATAAGATAAAACAGAAAGGTAGAAAAAAAGAGAATGACATGAAAATACTACATTCTCTCCACCTGTCATACACCTGTATGGCGGGTGTAGCACAGTGTGTAATACATCCACAAACTTTGTGGGCAATCACGTCATCAATGAAATGCTTGTTCAATGTAAAATCTCAAGGCTGAGCAGAGCCCAACTGAAAATTAGTGATTAAAAACAGATAATGGCAACACAGGTCAAGACTTCTTCTAATAGTCTAATAGTTTCATAACATATCAAATAAAAATGCACAAACTACCTCAATGCAGCAAAGCAATAAAAAACTCACAAAAAGGGAGCAGGAAAATAAAAAAGATCAGGTAGATGAGATGAGTCAAGTAAAGGGGAACTTACCTGGAAAGTACTGAGACAAGTAGACTAGAGACCTGTTTGACTGACAGATGTCTTGAGTAAAGTTTTGGCTGACAGACTGTTTATCTCCACCTGTTCGTGCCAGCAAATGACCACCGCCTTCTGCTCTCTTCCTCCCATCTACCCTCCCTCCTTTCTTTCATTACTTTCATGGCTTCCTTCTCTCCTGCAACCCCCAAGTTCACCATTACATAACAATGCCCCCATCTTGCTCTCTCTCACACACACACACTCTCACACACACGTTTTGAGATTCCAGGGCCAAACAAAGTTAGGACTGATGGGGGAAGTAATGGTATTAAGTCTGACAAGGGAAGGGAGGATGAAGGAGTTTAACAAGGCTGATTGGAGGTAAGGAATGTTCCATGAAGTACATCAACAACATTGTATGTCAAGGTATTATAGGGTGAGCCACAAAATATGTATATAAGTCATACAAAATCATACAAAGGGCCTCAACAACAACTCTATGAGTGATATCGAAATTAAATAAGGGCGCACTTAAATACAGCAATATCTATGCTTATTCATTCAATTTATTGATTCAAATTATTTATTAGTCATGTTAACTGTCTCACTACCCCTCAGGTTTTTTATTCTGAAATCAAGTTTTTGGGAGCCACTGTGCTAAGTTACTCTGGGGAAAGAGACCGACATATTCAAATTCAGAGTCAGAGGAACTGGTAATCGTCTTAATAAGCTTAATTGCCAAAAACTGCTCAAGAAAAGAGGCAGTAAGAATACATCAGGGGTTAACTTTCTAACTTTGTGAGGACTGACAAAGGGAGAAATGGAGGTCGGGAAGCTGTAAGGATGGATTAGGCAGTGAAATGAAAGGAGGCAGGTGACTCGGGCACCCTGGGGTTGTCACAAGGTTGGTGTGTGTGTCATGTGTGATGATGATAAATGCAGACAACCGACGCCGTTTGTTTGACTACATGTTTTACTGAGTGAATAAAACAATTCAAGAGGCATAAAGCCCTCTCTCTTTCTCTATATAAGATTACTGCTATTAAGTCAAACGCAAACAGTGGTGAAGTCAAAGACTGAGGTCACAACGATAATCAAATACGGTTTGATCACATTGGGTTGATTTGGTTTTGGGTGAGTGAGGGAAGGGAATGGGAATACAGACCGAGAGGCCAGGGGGACATATGGAGTGAAATATACCGTCTGAATTTCTTCTGCACACGAAGCCTCTTAAAATAAAATGAGACATTCAGAGACAGAAAGATGACAGAAGACAGATAGACAGAGGACTGCTTCTTGTCTGTCACAGTGGTGGTCAGCGGCTGGGAGGCAATCTTAATCCAAATCCCTCCAATTTGAATTTGCCTGTCGGATAGTACGGCTGGCCACTGAAAGCATTTTATCAATTCCATTACTGAGCTGAAAATTTAAACTGAAACGGAAAATGAGATACAAACAATATAAGAACAAAATCTGAAGAATAAGATTTGTAAAGACTAATCACAAGTGCTCTTGCAGCCTTTGTGTGACTATAATCTAAAACAGAAAATGGAGCACATCAGTTTTTAATTTTGGTACACACATTAAAAAACCTTCCACTGCTGCCAGTGTTTGTCTAAAGTTACCATTAAATTTTAATGTTAAGACTCCACCAGAGGTAATAGAAGCACTTGTTTTAGCTTAGGGGAATATGGGACTCTCCCATAAGCTATAAACCGCACTGCATTTCTATTCTAATACCAGACAAATATTTAGAGATAATGGTGGTAATCCTTCCCTTAGTTTGAAATGAACGTTTTTGCAAAAATACTATTAAACTAAGTAAGTATAAATGTGCCAACATGTTTGTGCTGATGCTTCAGAAACATAAACATTGAAGCTGAATTGGGATAAAAGATGTGATAAGACAGACAGATGTAGAGAAAAAATAGATAATGGAAGGAGTAGAGGAGGACAGAGGGAGGAAAAGAGAGACATTTCTAGTGAATTCCACTGGTCCATTAACCATCGCTGTCAGCAGCACAAAGCTGAACTCAGTCCCGCGAGGAAAGCAGGGAGACAGCTCTTGTCGGCATCTGTGTGTGTGTGTGTGTGTGTGTGTGTGTGTGTGAGGCGATGACCTCAGCAGCATTCAACTTAAAACAGCCTCTGATTGCATCTGTTGTCCTCTCTGTCTGTGTTTTTTTTTTTCAGTTGTTCCAGCCAACTGTCATCTAAATTTTACCAAATGCTGGACATGCTACAAAAACTAAAAGTGAATTAAGGACATTTCAATCAATGTCTTTTTGTCTGTCAATGAACAGTTAAGCTAGAAAAATGCAGATATTTTCTGATACAGTTTTTCCTCATACATCACCTCATTTCCCTTTTCTCAGAAGCTCCGAGCTCCAAGTTTCTTGCTTGAGGCCAATACAACCATATTCTCTGAAGTAAAATTTGTTTTGACCTGATATGACTGGTATTGCTCTCTAGTGGTGGAGAAAAAACTACAGCCAAACAATGTCTTCCTGCAGTGCGACTGTTTTCCTTTTTTCCACTTTTGCGAGAGAGAAATAGGTAAGGAGGGAGGGAGAATAGGCGAGAGAGTCTAATCAGTGCAAAAACACAGTCATATGACTGGATCTCCTGCAGCTCATGCCAAACTTATTAATACAGTCAGTAAACAAGTACAGGGGGAGTGGCAGAGCGAGCCGGATGGTGAAGGATGGAGATTAGAGACTGAAAGATGCAACCCATAATCATTCAAAAGAAATAGTTTCTCTCTTTCTGCCGCACCCACACTGTCCAGGAAATGCAGACTTACACTAGTAACCCGCTTGTAGATCTGGGCAGCGTTCTGACATTCAGAGTAGGGGTACTCTGAGGTAGCCATCTCCAGCATGCACATCCCGAAGGCATACACGTCCACAGATTCATCATACTTCTCCTCGTACATCTCTGGAGCCATGAACTCTGGGGTTCCTGGTGAAAAACAAATAATGAACTACTGCACTGTGCATCTATCATATCAAACTCAACATCTTAAAGGTTATGTAATCGGGAATTTCTGTTTTCTGAGAAACACTGTCATACTGGAGTGTAATACTGCATATCATCATTGCTCCAGAAGCAACTGACACATGAGCGTCTCTAAGTCTTTTTTGATTATATGAATAACATTTCTGTGCTTGCTCAGTCTTAGGGCATGTCTCACAGACAGTATTTCACCATTGATCAGATTTTATGAGATTTAATGAGCATTACAGCTAAAACACAAACTGGCTCAGTCAGTTAAGCAACACATACTAAAATGATTATGGTGAGTAGATGATTTAAATCTTAAAAACTCCCTAAGCATGGCGTGGAAATTTTAAATACCGGCCTTCTTGCGCGCGCACGTGTGTGTATGCACATTCATGCATACGTGCGTGTGGATTTCTGCAAGTGTCCAAATGCTTGAGGTCTGCCTGATTACTACAAAGCAGCTGTGAGATTTCTAAAGCCTATCATTCTCGCCTTAAGTGCATGAGAATATGCGAATTCATGTTCGTGTGTGAATACCTGTGGTGAGCTGCACAACTACACTACTGCCAAGTTATTATATGGAGCACACTCTCCATACTCCACTTGAATTTGTGTGTAGTAAGTGTATATTCCATGCACCCTGTGTTTGTGTGTTTGTGTGTGTGTGTGTGTGTGTGTGCTTCTGTGTGCAGCCATCACATCTCCAGACGGCTTAATCCTAGCTTACTAGCAGCCCGACTGCGTTTCACTTTTCAAATTCCTCGCGGTTTGATTTTACAACCAGACATTCTAGAAGCAGTAAAATGGATCTACAGTAGGCGTGTGCAGTGGTGCAGAGTGTGTCTGTCTTCATATCTTTCTTATACGAGAGAGCGTGTGTTGACGTGTGTGTAAAGCGGTTATTGTTATCTCACATAAATTATGTCAGTTTCTCCACCTTCACAAGTCTAAACATTTCACTTTATGTATAACTACAGACAGTATACATGCGAGAGATGAGGAATGGCTGTGTGCATGCGTTTTCCTACCTATGACGCTCTTGGCGAAGGAAGCCCTCTTCAGCGTGGCTAAACCCAGGTCCCCTATCTTCACTGAGCCTGTGGGCCCTGTGATGAAGATGTTGTCACATTTCAGGTCCCTGTGAATGATGGGCGGGGCTCTGGTGTGCAGGAAGTGAAGGCCTTTGAGGATCTGTCGGCACCACGAACGCAGAACCTTGATTTTCATCACCTTGAAGCGCTTCAGGTAGCTGCAGGAGAAAGAGATCAGGCATAAGAGAGCATGATAAAGTGCACAAAATTATACAGAGACAGTAGTTTTTCAACAGCCATGTATCCCATTCAAGTGGTCTCTCTCAACTTGTTCAAACACACAAAAACAAAGCTGCATCTTATATCTCATATATGGCAAAATGTTATTGAGGTTAAGGAACAATCAGGTGACTCTCTGAGCTGCTTCAAATGTATTCCACACTAATATTATTGCTGGACACTAAAAAAAACATCCATGGGGGAATTAATTATTCCAAAGCAAGGCATGGAGAGGCAGACGCCAGATAAGAGCGACAGATACACGGATAATGCCTCAATTAAAGATGAAAGCTTACAAAACCAAAGTGGATTACGGTCAGACAATTCCAGCTTAGAGAGATGCATAACAACTACTCACGCAAACATGAATATGTGCGCACAGAAACACACATTGACAGACATTCTGGTGTCTGCATGTTAGAGAATGACAGCTGCAAAGTCAATGAACAGTCAGTACTCATGAGCTCGGTCTTTATTCAGCAGAACTGAGAGCAGGTTTTAGTTTCATATTTGTTAATTTCTTATAGTCATTTAACTATTTTAACCATTTATTTGAGTCATTTTCACACCACACAAAGCAAAAAGATCCTTTCACACATTCACTACAGTAGTAGCCATGCTAATGCCCATAATAAGACTTTTTAGTGTGTTCTCTAAGTGGGAGCTGTCCATTGTCTAAGTTATGAGGGTCTGGAACCTATCCCAGCATGCACTGAGGGTGGAAACCCCTTGACAGGGTGCCAGGCTATCACAGAGCGAATGCAGTTCCACACCTGTAGGTGATCTGGATTCTGAAGTCCACCTGGTTTGTATGTCTTTGGAATGTGTGAGGAAACTCCACAGCATTACAGACCAGGACAGGAATTTTACTGTTTTATTTCAATTAGTTGCACAAGAGTATTTCCAGACTGAAGTTCTCTTTCACATTCAGTCAAATAACATTTTTATGTTTATTGAATAAATGAGAAGAAATTATACAAATGCTTCTGTCAAAACGTCTTTCCAACAGACAACTCATGCAAAATTAATTTGACTGTCACTCTTGATTAGCTAATTTAAAATCGATGTTTGAATTCTAAGCAAAGTGTTTCCCATTTTCTTTTATCAGCTGGGGTTCCGCTTTTCGAAATTCAAGAGCAGAGCCAAGAACAGATGGGGGAAACAGGGTGTATTCCTTAGTCATCCAGTGATCTTGCAGACGATGAGGAGGATTCGAAGGAGATCAACCGTTCCACAGCTCATCATCATTTTGATTTGATTAATTCTGCTTGTGTGTGTAACTTTATTGCATCACAGAAGGCAGAATAATCTGATTTGAGTTCAGTTTTATTTTTTAAAGCACTGTGGTTCACAGAGCACAAAATGATTTTTGTCCTATCTAATTACTGAAATTAATTCAATGTCCTCAAACAAATCATCAATCAAATCTTCATAGTTCTGGTGAATAGCTGACAACTGACTAGCCCTAAAGTTAAGGGGCTCCTCTGAGTTGAAATGATGACTCTCACCATTTCTCTGTCTTTGGAACTTAAAGACAGGAACATCTGGGTGGATTGCCATATTTTAATAAGGAGGTTTCCTTCAGAGCATGGAATATATTAACAGACTGAAAATAATCTTTTAGGGAGTTTTCAAGTGAACATACCTCAAAATGCACATCTGCATAACTTATGTGTTTAAACTAAAGCCTTTCAAAGCCTCTCCCTCTTCCTCACGTCCACCCCCTTCCCATCACACTCCATACTTCTCACGGATGTCTTAAGAAACATCACTCTCTTCTCCTCTTCCTCCCTCTGTACCTCCCTTTACCTACCCGCCCTCCTCTCCCTCGCCTGTCTCCTCCGCTTTCATTCTCTCGCTTTCTGAAGTCAGAACAGTGTTGACAGAAAAGTTAAACCCTGTGGCATGCAATGCTGGAGTGACAGGGCACAAAGCATCTCTCACTCAGCTCTCACTCTCTTTTCAACAGACATAAATACACAGATAAAGAAACATGCAGATATATACTGTATTTATATACAGTGTGTGAATAGCACAAATACAGATACCTGCATCAACATTCAAGCATTCATACACAGACAAACATGTTTCTATGCCTCTTTCTCTCTCACACACATACTCATACACACATAGATAAGGGGGTCTCTAATACCCTGAAGCCAGTGCTGGTCAGTATTTCCATCCGCATCATCTCTCTCCTTCCCTATCAGCCCTCCCCTCTCATCATCTCTCTCTCTCTTTTTCCACCACCTCAGCATTGAACAGTCCTGTCTCCTTTCTGAGTCTTCATCTGGATGACAGCCAAATCCCTGTGCAGCCTTGATCCTGTTCATATATGTACATGAATGCATTACACGCACTTGTAAACATGCTTGTAAGAAGAATTTAATTCCTGCCTGGCCCGTATTATGTAGAGCTAAAAGAATTGATGATTTGATTAGTTGATTAAATTACTAATTTAAGTGATTTTTTAAAAAGCAAAATTCTCCCAAAAGACTGGCTTTTCAAATCAACACCAGTCAATGAATAATTGCTGCATTTCTAGTCTTTCATTATAGTAAATTAAATATTTCTGGGTATTGGAACTTTGGGTTGCCAAAACAGGATACATGAAGACATCTCCTTTGGGCTCTGGGCATTTTTCACTATTTTCTGTCACTTTATGGAGCAAACTATTCATCTAAAGTTGTCAGCAGCAAGCTGTCCCTTGCAGCCATAATATTCTGTACACTTAATGTATGTACAGCATAGTAAGATAATCATGGTGTGACATAATTCTGTTTTTAAACTACAGTACAATATATTTTCTATCCATAACATTTTTGTTCTAATAACAGATGATCAGAGTAATATTCCCCCATTATAATAATAGTTGTCCAGGCACACTTAGCAAGCTTAACATTAGATTTTGCATTCTGGTGACAAGTTTTGTCTCTTATATGAATATTTAAAATCACTCCCTCACCCTTTCTGAAATGTATATTCCAAACTTTCCTTTTTCACACAGTAGTTCTTGGAAAGCGACAGAAAGCGTTTGGAAAACAACATTTTTGGTTAAACTTACTTCATTTTACTGCTATATGTGGAACATGCTGCATAGATTTACTATGAAGAGTGTCTGCATTTGATAACAAATTTATGAAGCTTTTTCCAGTCTTCCAGTGGAGGGCGCTACTGTCCTTGGAAGTGCTGTGCAGCTGGATTAGTACTCTCACTCTGTGGTCACAGGTGGTTCATTGGTTTGTCAGTCACTGTCCCAGCTGCCATTAAACTGGACATATATTTATTTATTCATCTATTGATCTGACTTTTTGTGCGTCTATCTGCCTCTTCAGCTGACTGTCTCACTATCAGCTCATCAGACTGTTTCTGTCTCCCTCCTCCTGTCACTTTGCCTAAATCTAACTGTAAATCAGTCTGGTCGTCTATCCTCCTCTCCCCTCTGTCTGCCCCCCCCAAACACGCCTCATTTGGTCTCTCCCTCTGTCTGTCTCTCTGTCAGGAATGAGAGGAATCTGCAGCAGAAGCAGCAGCTGGCAGGTGGGCCAATGTCCCACGATGCAGTGCGCGGGGCACGCCGCTCGCCGCACGCCCCACATTTAGCCTTTTATTGTGTCAGGAGCTCAACAATCACATTCGCATTCACAGACCCACATCTAATCTATACAGACTGGCGTGTGGTCATTGCATGGACAATGAGTGCCACAGATGCATCAATTCACCACAGTGAATTATGGGTAAGGGGGGCAGAGTCTGGCCCATGATAATGACATGCTAACCTCATACGTAGAGTTTGTCACACACACCAAAAGGAGTCTCCCATGATCCCTGAGCTTTACCTACTTATTTTGTGTATTTGATGATAAAAGATGAGAACACCTTTAATTTGGAACATGCATCACATACAGAGACAGGCACTCAAGTCAGTCACACACACATAGGCACATACTGTACATGGACTGAGTCAGGCACACTAGTTGACCCACTAACAGCTGCACTCAGCACTAAAATTCTGCTGGGATGTGGGGTGCTTACGACATCACAGTGAAAGGCCGTTTGAACATTTGAAAACAGAAGGAAAACGGCATATTGGTTTGACAGGAATGAGGACGACACAGGCATGTGTGTGTGGGAGGGTGTCTGTGCGTGTGTGTGTGTGTGTGTGCGTTTGTAATTTTTACATTTCAACAAAAGGCTGGAGGTGAGTCATCATCTGACGACAGCGCTCTCAAGAAGCAAAGGGGAAAAGAGGTGGTTGTATGTGTGTGCATATGTTTGTGTATATGCCCTGCAAATAGTGCTGCACATGATGAACATGAACAATAATGGAAATATGGTAGAATTCTTTGTTTTCAAATGATAATACTTTATCAGCCAGATCCTAATTCTGTGATCATTTTCTACATTGATAGCAGTGTCAGTCACACCGACAAGCATCCGGTTCATTCATCTTATTTAGTGTCTAAATCATGTTGAAACTATAGAAAAGATCTTAGCTGAAAATACATTTTCTCATGTACTCACGTTTTAAGTGTTCCAGATGTCATGAGCTCAGTGACAAGAACAATACATTTCTTTCCTTTGCATGGGCCCTCCCAGGAGTCGTAGAAGCGGACAATGTTAGGATGCTGGAGACCCTTCAACATCCCGGCCTCCTCTTTGAAGCGCTGACGCTCCGACTTGGACAGCTTGCGATCCTGCACACAGGACAGAAGAGGAAAATTACTCACACATACTGTAGATAAAAAACTGAGGAAACGTAGTTGATCTGAAATCAAGAGGGAAGCAGCATTTAAGAAAAACAAAACGTGTTCTATTAATAGCACATTATTATGGGGAGTGTGATTACAATCAAATTAAGCGGAAAGACGGTTTGAGGGGTGGAGAGGAAAGCTAATTACTTTATACAACTTTTAAACTTTATACAAAACATCCAACACCAATCCATCACCTGAACATGCCACTAGAATACGAAAGCAGATGAAATAAGACACCAGGTACTATCCGAAAATTGTGCCATGGCACATCAAATACAGCACTAGAGAGGGATGTGGATAAAACAATACTGTCCTTTCATCTCAACTCACAGAAGCCACAAACATCGTGAGAGACTAAAGCTGGATTTCGCTTTGTTTCTCTGAGAGGTGCATCGTGACAAACGGGTTTAGAAAGTGATTTATAAATAAACTGATTTGACTTTGCACATGAGATAAAATTAGGTAAGCTACTGGTGTGTGTGTGGTTTCTTAAACTCCAAATGCTTGAACTAGACAGCTGTGTTTCTCCTTGTATTTAATCAGCCCTTATTAAGAGCATTTGCAGAATTTAATTTGAATGAATTTGAGTGTTACGCTCACTGTATGTTCTGACAAATTCCCACATTGCAACAAAATAAAGTATTCATTGTCACCACTGTTTGATCATTACTTTTTGCTAATAATTCTACATTCACAAAATTACAGTCATGGGATGCTACTGTACATCTCTCAGTAAACAATTGAGAGTAGGATGACTATTGTCTTTATAAGGTGAAAACCAGAAGATAGGCATATTTGAGAAGCTGGAATCTGTGAATCTTGAATTTGGTTCAATTGTCGCACATTAATTCTGTGTTGATAGGCTGGTGGATTAATCCACTAATTGCTTCATTTGGGGAATGAGAGAACAAGCTGTGATTATGGTGCTTCTTGACACTCTGCTAGGAAGGCGTATCATGATATCCCCTCACATTTGTTGTAGTTTATAACATTCACACCACACTTTAACTGAGTCTTTATTAGTAGTAGTCATAGCCACCCAGCGAGAGATTAAGACAAGCTAAATTTACGGTCGACATTCTTCCATCCTGTGTGTGGAGCTTCTAAGAAAAGTCCTACACACATGCACTCAAACAGTTTAATGGGCATTCCAGCTCTACCCCTGATACTTCAATAAACATGGATGCAAAGGGCAGCATGGGCGGGTCACATCTTTTAAAGAAGTGTGCATGTGTGTAGAAGGTGTCATGTATTCAACTGTGCCGAGCCCAGGGTCTCTAAGACTTCTTACTGTTCAGAAGCTAAACAAGGTCCCACCCTGACCCCACAATTATTATCAATCATTCACAACAACTGAGGAAACAATGAAGAAAAAGCGTCGATTTTTAGTGAAATAAAGGTCAGCATGTCTCCCATAAATCATATTCATTCAGCTTGGTTTCACTCCATATTCTTACACTGGTCATTCACGCACCCCCTGCAATTGTGTTTCAGTTTAGTGAGAATGCATGTACAGTATGTGTGTTTTCGCTGTGTGTGTTGCCAGTTTCTTCACCAGCTCTGTGTCTAACCATAGCTGACACATTCGGCACATCACTACCCCAAAAATAAACAAAATCAGAGCTGCCTGACAATGATAGAATAAGGTGACAAATCTCAATACTCAAGAGGATTTAAGCCTGACTCTAAAGGATTCTGTTGTTCATACCAGCGTAACCTGCAGTTACAACTGGGCTGTACCAGATATGAAAACATAGAGATTAAGCCAAATACCAAAGAGATGCTTCAATTAACCTAGAACAAACAGAAATGTGTGCTTTGAGAGAAATTCATGACACACATCGAGAGCATTTCATAATGTCTGTGCCCCTTTTAGAGGATGATATTACGGGCAAGTGAACAGACGGATCGGTCTGCAGACAAACGGAGAAAGAGCAGCAGCACTGACGCAAAGGCTGTGTGTGTGTGTTTAAGTATAGATGAGCGAATAAGTGACACACAGAGCGAGACCGCAGCGAGTAGCAACAAGAAGTGCCAGCTATATTTTTAAGTAGCTTTTTAAAGAGGCAACTGTATTTTTAAGGTGAACACATCAGATGTTGGAGGGTAGACACCTACTCCCAGTCCCAGTCACCATTACAACCAGTTTAAAAAAAGAGGTCCAATGAGGGCCTGCCTCCAATGCAACTGTTTGGGTGTTTCATTCAATATATCAACCATATTCTGACATCTTTCATATGAATCAGTGCCTTTTTTAGTGCATGTTATTGTTTTTGAGTGCTTTATTTGAACATGAAATAAACAAAGAGACAAAGGGAAACCATCCGAGACAAAGCACAAGCTCAGCATCAATCATTCATAGAGTTTAAAGCTACAGTGCCACCAAATCCCACAATTCTTGGATATGGAGGTTCTATTGAGCAGGGTTATACCATACATGATAATACTGGTTTAATTTTTTAGATGACAAAAAAAAAATCGGGAAAATAGCAATATCCAAAGTTGTTGAGGTAATGATATCATAGTGAGGAAGTGGTTTGGTCACAAAGAGGAGGGTAACATAAAAAAGGAGGCAATACAACAACAAATAATCTTATTTCACCACCTCAAGCCAAAAATCCCAAGGAGAGCTCAACAGCTAACCAAGCATACAAACTACAATGGCTCAGCATAGCATCGCTGAATCTTTAGTTGTACTCCAGATTGTTCATACTGTCAACAAAATCACACAAGTACCCTGAAATATCAGGATATTATTTCAGGGGAGTGATCTAAATATTCAGGTAGTATTCCTGCTTTGATAATCTATCCAACAAATCAACAATTCAGCACAGATGATTCTACCGGGTCACAGTGCCTAAGTCTTTTGAAATGTTATAAAAGCCATTAGAAAACCTTTTGAGCTGCTCCAGCGATTAGGACAATCTCTGAGGTGATGATCTCATATTGTCACATTGTACAACCTGGGGCCTCATCTATATCATATGACTTACACACACACACGCACAGAGAGAAAGAAAAAGTCTGAAAGCTTCAGTACATTAATGTGTGTGTGTGTGTGTGTGTGTGTGTGTGTGTGTGTGTGTGTGTGTTTGTGTGTGTGTGTGTGTGCGTGTGCGTGTGCGTGTGCGTGTGCGTGTGCGGTAACAGCTTATCCCTTTATCCTGCAGCGACCACTGATGAAGGCCCATTAGCACACAGACACATCCACATACTGTAGTTGCCTACCAGCCATTACTCCCATCGTCTCACTCTCTCTTCACATTATGATCAGTGGAACTCGTGGTCACGTGACAATAGCTGGAGGTCACCTGACTGACTAACTGGAAGCCTACATTCCATTTCCCAGCAGCACTTAGAAAAGACCCTGACCACCCATATCACTGTTAGACACCTCCCTTGGGGCACTAGAAGATTACTTCTCCCTCTCCTGCTCTCTCTGTGTTTTTCGCTCTCTCTTGCTGAGTGTGTGTGTGTCTCCGAAGACATGAGCAGAGAAAGCAGACAGTAAGTCTAAGGGGGCTTCCTAATACATTATTAATGTTTCCTTCTACACAACTCTCACACATACGGCAGAGGCTTTGTAAGAGACAGTAGGAGCACATCAAAAATACATGTGTATAAAAAAAACTGTTGTTGTAGGTATTTAAGGAATTAATCTGATCCATGGCGCATAAGTCTTCCTGTTGAGAGCGTTTGTTTTCTTTCTCTCTATCCCGTCTTGTGTACTCGGAGCTTCAAAACATCATAAGACTTGAGTTTGTCAGACTCAAAAATACCCTCTCACTCTCCATCCGAGCCTCTCTCTCTCTCAGGCTCATACAAACACGCACCTAAGACAAGCCTATACACTCAAATCTGCAGCCCCTTATCTGACACACACACACTTCTTTTGAACAAGAGGACTTCTCACTCTCTAAGCCAAGCTTTGCTCTCTCACTAACATCCCTTCGCCGATCTGAGGACTTGAAAGAGGCCACCTATACATCCCTGTGCAAGTGACAGCTCTAAGTCTGTCGGCCCCATTTCTGGTCTGTATCAGCAACTGAGGACACACATGAACACACACACTCACACACATAGAACTCTGCAGTCAGACAAGCAGGCAGAAACAGAATCAGCAGTGCATTATGCAGCTTCCTGCAGAGAAGCTGAAAGCTGATACCCTCTGATCAACTCGTCTAGTCTGGACATCCCACTGTGCTTTAACACTCAGTGATCATCTGCTCTGGTCTGTTGCACCCCGATGAGTGAGCGGCACCAGATGGATGGAGGCTGCAACAGAAGAGAGCACGACGAGTGCCAGAAAATTCAGACAATAAACACTCTGACATGGTACACTGGTACTGAACTGTACTACGACGCATGATAATACTATTATGTAACTTTGTGGGTACCAAACTCACAGGATGTTGATCCAAAGTGCTGCATCTCTCCTAGTGACAGTGGAAGCCAAAATGTGGCATAAATAAATGCATATGATTGTCTGTTTGGCTCATTATATAACAGCCAGTCATCAACAGTCATCTTTTATTGTTTCCAGGGAGGCAAGTTTTAGACTTTATGATCTTACAATCATGTGTTTATTCAGGCTGAATATCAGGATTTGAGATCTTTGGCTGGAATCCTCACCAAATCTGTTCCTGTTTCCCAGGAAAGACACCTGCAGGATTCCCAGTAATTTTAGCATGCAGATGCTTGTGCATCTGTGCAAACGGAAGCTGAGTAATATCATATTCACTGAAACGAAGACACCTTTTCCAATCCTTGTTTCCATGCTGTCACAGAAATAGTCCAACCTTGACTTGACTTTATTATAGTAGCATAAGTGGATCAACTTTTTCATGCTAAAAAACAGTTTATAGTTCAGCTGCATGGCAAACTATTTTCTAGTTTAAATGAACAAATTGGAGTGGAAAAACTTCAAAACTAAATTATGCAAATGGTTCAAGAAGTGACTTAATCAGATATGCAGACCTCAATCTCAAACCAGAGCAGTAGGACTGACGGCAGTGCAGCATTCAACAGCTGAAGCATGGAGTGCAGAAGAACACCTGAATGTCACAGCTAAACATCCATGAGCGACAGTGATGGGTCTGTTATATCCATGTTTCTCCTGATGGTTTCATGTATAATACATGTGTGCAACACATATCCACGTGACCAAAAGAAGAAAACCTTGAACATTGAAACATTGAAGAAGAAAGTGAATGATTTCTTGGAGCCTGTTTATGAAAGTTCTTTACTGCTGAAAGCATTGAGAGGTGATTTGCTTTAAAACCAGCTGATGAAAGGGACACAGACTCTGTCCAAGGTCTGCAGCTGTGCCTTAAAATAAACTTTGTGCATGAAGAATACAATTAGGAGTATGAGAGATAAGCTTTGAGAAATACTGCACTGCAAAAAAGTGCTGTGAAATATATTTTTTCTTAATACTAAGCACGACCAAGTAGTCCTTTTTTACGATAATAATGACACTCTTCTTGGAAACCTAATAAACTTTTCAGCCCAGTTGCTCCAGAATGTGTTGCTGACCCACTTCGATGTCCCCTCTGATCAACCTTTGAGTCCTGACCCAAATTTCAAAGAATGCCGGCCTGTAACTCGAGAGAAAAATCAGGAACTGCAAATCTTTATTACATTCAGCCTCTCGAGTGAATGAGCTGATTTGTTTCTATACACAGGGAAAAAAACAGTACAGTGGTGGATAAGGGCTCATGGTGGGGTGGGGTGTGTGTGTATGTGTATGTAGAAGTGGATGAAAAAAGGGCTGGTGTGTTCCATTAGTATGTAGCCAAAGCGTCTCTCAGACCCCCCACACTCTGGAAACACTCTCCTGCAAAGAACCACAAACCCCCTGCAGCACTCAAACACACAGACACACACTCACCTAGAGACCTCATAAACATGTGCACAAAAAGACACACACATATATACGTGTTCCACTTACACACACCAACCTAAACCTCTCCAAGACCTTTACCACAGCTTGTTATGGTTAGCCAGCATATTAGAGAAAGAGAGAAAGAGAGAGAGAGAGAGAGAGAGAGAGAGAGAGAGAGAGAGAGAGAGAACATCTGTTATGAATAAGAATGATTGAAAAGAGGATGAATAAGTTCCCGTAAAAGTCAGAGGGGGAGAGAAAGTGATGGAGACTGGACTGATCTCATCATTTAAACAGACATTTCAGAACAGGGTGCCAAAGACGAAGGAAACACCAAGATTTGAGTTCACTTGTTCGCACCCTCCTCACTATATGTTTGCTCTATCTTTTTCTTTCTCCTTCCAAACGCCTCACTCGCTCTTTGCTGCTCCGTCAGCCTGCTGCTCCCTCCCTCGTTTCTCCTATTTAGGTGGTTTTTGGTTTCCCATCAATCACCACCCTACATATTGCAGTAACCAGGGCCATGTGTCTGTGTACATGTGTGTGTATTGTAATCTGACCCAGTTGTGGCTAAAAAGCTCTTGTTTCAGCAGAAAGTGTGGTGAGATACATACACTTTCTACACTATGTTTTAACCTTGGGAGACATGTTATTATATTGTTAATCATTATTATTTATGAGAATAAAAATTCAAATGTATGTGAATAGGTATCAATTTTCTGCAGGAGGGGCATAATATGCTTTCTTCTTCTTTGTCTGATCTGTAACAGGCACTACAAACAAGCCCATTCATCAGGATGGGTTCAATAACAAGCCCAATGTGTGTGTGTCTGAGTGACCATGTTCTGTACTCATGTGTGTTAACAATAGGTGCCATCTCAGCCTGCCACTCACTGTGCACCCTATTGTCTCATCCCTCTGTGCCTGGCTGTGCAACACACACACACACACACACACACACACACACACACACACACACACACACACACACACACACACACACACACACACACACACACACACACACCATGTGCCACCATCATTACCCTCTGCTCTGTCGGTCACGCCTCATCTCCTCTCTTCTTCTGTCTCCTCACTGCTCCTCTCTCATCTCCCCTTTTTCACTCATCTCCTTTCTTTTCCTATCCTTTACTCACTGCGCTCTTTTCCATTCATGGGATTCCCCCAGAATACAAGAGGGATACTTAAAAAAAAAAAAAAAAGTCCTCTCTCTCCCACATCACACTGTACAGTTTAGCCACTTGATCCAGTCATCTTGATCCAAGGATAATGAGAGGAAATCTGAGGATAATGAGTGGAACTTCTGGTGTAAAGTTCTTCCCCTCTAAAGTGTTAATCCTTAACAGAGCAGCATGCCGTGCACAAAGAATCACATTATACTAGGAATTATCCCAAATTTGGAGTTTAATGAGTAAAAATGATGACAAGAGAGGCTTCTGGAGTTCACAGAAACAGCTGGGGGATAAAACAGGCTTCAAATAACTACATTTTACTTTTAAATTGCATCAAAAAAAGGAGCAGGTAGGATTCAGTGGTTAAAATATGTCTGTTAACCTCTAACCTTCAACTTACGGAACATTGTCTCTCATTCGGAGGCCAATAATAAAATACCAATCTAATGCCCAAATCCTGAATCAGCTGAGCCAACATGCTCCAATATCCAGGACTCTAATAAAGCTCTATTCACTGATGATTGTGGTTTTGGTCAAAATTATTAGCAACCAACAAAGGCCTCCTTTGTAGCTCAAAGAGGGAAGAAAACAAGGATCCAAAGTTTTAAGGTCAAAAGGTTACCATTGGTCCCAAATAAAAGGCTTCTTTTATCATTTGCATCAGCTTCATTACTGCATTAGTATCACAGGAAGATTATCAGGAGTAATCTTATATAGAAGGTTTGGAGGAGTCTGAAATAATAGTTATATGATGTTATTAAGAAACAGCATCTTTATGGAGAATGAGAAAATGGAAAACGCACACCTAGCACAGGATATTGTTAAAATTGAAAAAAAATACATATTCATTTCGAGGGCTGGACAAACTATCTATGGAAATAACCCAACACCAAGTAATATCAAAACTTCTCCAGTCCAACGATAACTGCTTTTTTGTACCCAGATCTAGCAAAACTTCTGTGTGTCTTGTGTGATTGATTAGGCAGTAAAATGCCCTTTGAACTATAACAAAGATTAATTTGAAACACAATACATTTGAGCATAATGGCAGTCATATATCAACTGTCCTGTCTGCCCAGAAGGGACCCAAAAGTCTTTGAACTTTAAAGGATTTGACCCTTTTTGCAGAGGAGGCCTCATGGTGCTTATGCAGATTGTGTGTCATGTGCGCACGTCAAGTGTGAATAAAGCAGTCGCGTTTCTATGTGCAAGAATATATATGTGAACTTTGGGGCTTTTTAAGTGCATACATCCATGCTAGTCTGTGAGGCACTGAAGAACAAACATCCCATTTACTGCAGGAGGATCATGGATGAAACCCCTAAAGCTTAGCAAAATACCAACAGACGCTACAGGGATCATTAAAATTATATATCCACATCCACATGTCTCTTTGTGGTGTGCACATCTCCCTGAAATCCACAGGGTGTAAATGACATCTTATAGCAAGGTCCTGACACTGTTACAGTAACTGATGATCTAACAGAGGGATCGGCCAGTGAGGACGAGGGCTGTCCCAGATAAAACTATTACATAATCTGCAAGGACTATCCCTTTACACGCCATTAAATCTAGGCTGCCACTATTATCGCCCAGGCTGAACTTTAGCACTTCTCAGGTTTCACTTTGAAGAGCATCAACAGACATCAGCATCCAATCACACAGCAGCACTCTAGCGTATTCCTGCAAACAATGCGAATGCCCGACCGAAGTGATCAGCTCGTTTCAGCAAGCAATTACACTAAGTGTGGGGGGAGGAAGCTTCCTGAAGTAATTTTTAATGACACTGCTGGGTCCACTCACCTTTGATATTTGTCATTCTTTATTTAGAAAGCGAGAAAGTACAGTAGTAAAAGAGGCATGGCTGAATAGAGACATAAAAGTGTGCTGATGGGGTTTGATCCAAGACGGGTGGAGGTCATGAAAGGGGACAGAGCTAACTATTCCACCATATTCTTTTTGGAATACAGTCAGTGCATACACTCCATGCAGGATCCTTCACACAAGGCATAATAAAAGGAAATTGATCCCAGACTCTCAGACCTACTGTACATCATTATTGGCCTGAAAAACTGGTGCGGCATTAGACTGACGATAGCAGAATGTTAACGAAGCTAGAAAGCCACAGCCAACATATGAGAGATGGAGAAATAAATGTTGTATTAAAGGCACTGCATGAATTTCCTTCACCACTAACACTAGTGGCGATATTGCTACTGCACATAGTATATAATGAAGCACCAATACTTTTTTAGCTACATTTTTACATATGTTTCCAAAACAGGAACAGTCACCATTTGGGAAGTTTTTACATAAAACAGAATTTTAGGTCAAAGACAGGGATGACATTAAAAGCAAGCATTTAAAATTGTGTGTTGAATATTTAAAGCGCTCATTTACGCTCTGTCAGCCTAACAACCACCTTAGCGAGAGTAACCGTCTGTTTACATGTATACAGACAGACACTGACTAAGAATATTACACGTATGTCAGTGATGTGTGTGCGTGTTTGTGTTGTGGTCTCCTCTCTGACTCCACAAGCCCCTGAGGTTGTCAACAGATTTACAAAAACCCTGACGGGGTACACACGCACACAAACACGTACAAACCCACGTGCACTTTACAAGTCCTATCTGTACAATAAACATAAAAACGGGGATTAGCTCGTGTCAAGAGATGAGAGGGGGTGAGACAGAGGGAGTGCTGGAAATGAGTGGAAAGTGAGAATTTGAAACAGGGAGGAAATAAATAGATTGAGGACAAACAAGTTTTAAAACATCAAACCTAAAAGTCCTTTTTCCCCTCTGTATCTCAACACCCCCTTCAGTGTTCTCGTCTATGTCTCTCTGCCCTTTTCCTCCCCTCGCAGTGGCCTATATTTCCTCTGCAGCTGGTTAGTTGAGACGAGGGAGAGGAACTGATTTAGGCCCCAGCTCTGACAGGGTAACCGGAGAAGTTAAACAGATACGGGCTACCGACAGAGCCGTGCGCTAGAAACTCAAGTAATCTGCGACAGACAACTGGACCGGCTCCAGAAATGTCCAGTGGCCAAATGTGTGCAACGTGTGTTTCTGTCTGATGAGTGACTGTGGTTTTGTTACATGCAGGTTTTGGGGTTAATTTGTTCCAGATGAGCATCCATTACTGCCAAAGCGCACACTGTTACAAGGCATTAGCCTAGTTTTTTTGTACTTTTGCTCTGTCTCGGACACTCACGCATAATTTGAAGCACATGCATTTAAACTAAAGAATGTGAAGAATATATGTTAACATCAACATCATAAATGGTGGCTACATTTGTACACTCCCACACATAAACACAAAAATGCATATGCAAGTCTCACTGTCAATTTCTTCCTTTCTACTGACAAGGACACAATAAATTTAATGACTATGTGGTTTATACAGATGCAGACCCATGACCGACAAAACGGGGGTGGAAAGCAAAGAGGAGGTGTGAGAGCAGGAGTGAAGACGGAAGTGAGGTAACAGGAAGAGGAAATGGGCATAGTTGTCCTCTGAAGTCTTTCCTGTTGGGGATGATACACACAATGCAGAAATGTATCACACAGTGCCTAATCTGTCTCACCCTAAACATGCCTGCAAATTATGTGATAACCTCCATATTTGAATAGTGGCATTTAACAGAAAATTTCAAGGAAACTAGAAGAAGAATGTAGCTGCTGAAGCCAACCAGCCAAACGTGCAAACTACAGCAGATTTAGATTGAGACAAAGGAGAAAGAGAAAAGACAAGGGAGGCAGAAACGGAGGTCGGATTATATGACACAATGATGCAATAACTGTGAGAACATCACACACACACACACACACACACACACACACACACACACACACACACACACACACACAGGGTGTAGGGTTACTGCAGAGGTGCCTGTCTGTCTCTGTAATGCCTTGCTGAGACAGAGATGTCAATGTCACAAGGACTGAGTCAGTCTCAACACTTACATCAACTAGAAACACACACATAGCCTTTGTGGAGGAAAAAACACTGCTTCACAAGCACGTTGGACAGATGCTACTGGACTCCCACTATAGATTTGGCTTTGCTTAACAGGAATTGTTGTACTGTACTTTTCCAGTTTCTGCGAGATTTTTTACATGAATAGATGCAGAGTGTAACGCTAGGAGAGAAGTGGGGTTTAAGAGAGGGAGGCATACAGGATGAAAATGACAGAAATGGGGAAATATGTAACGAAAGTAAAAAAAAAATAGTGGGGGAAAGGGGAGGAGGACAGATGGGAGCTGAGCAGAAGAGATGAGGAGAGGAAGATGAGAGGAAAGGAGCAGAGCAACAGATGTTAAAGGCTGATCAGAAAAATGGAGAAACAGCACAAGTTGGGAGAAAGTGAGCTTCAAAAAAAGGAGGTGGGAGATGTTAGAAGATTTAAGGAGAGGGCTGTGAGGAGGGGAGCGATGGGAGGAGGTGGGAGGGAAGACGTCTCAGATAATGAGCTGTCAATTGAGACAAAAGCAGAATTGTTATAACTTCATAATGAGTCTCATTCTCTGGAAATATAAGTGTAATGATGACAGCGAGGCCTCCCTAATGAGACTACGACACCAATTCACACACAATGTAGCAACCATCCTCCTGAGCAAACTATTACACCAAGATAACCACGAGGCCTGATTAAAACTTTTAACAAAGACACTTTTTAAAGGAGGAAGTTAAAAGGTTTATTCAGAAAGTGATGGTTCTTCTTTGGTCTGCTCAGACTAAGCCTGGCGAACATTGTTTAAAATAATAAGGCACGGAATTAACTTCTTTCTCTGAGTGAAAAAAGCTTGTTCCTATTATATAGCTGCTTTTGCTGCACTAACTAGCCAGATAATTGCTTCTTTTTTAAAAACACACTGTGAGCATCACAAGCTGTTCTGCGACCCTGCTAACGTTTCACATGTCATATCATGACAGCAGGCTTTAAAAGTTGCCTTAACACAAACAGTTAGAGCTTCCATCTGATTACAACCTGTGACCCATTTCAGGTCCCGACCCAAAGCTAAAGAAACAATCGAGTTTGCTATTCCAGCTGCCCCTGCTTTAGTGTAATGGTTGGCAGACTTTCTTATGGGGAGAGAACCTGGATAATTACATTAATGTACAGCTCTGTCGCCTCTGAAAGGAAACCTTGTAATTAATCACACAATACATCTGGCTACAATTAGCTTTACAAAGACCTGTACAATAGCTGAGCTCCCATCTGCCATCACACAGTGTAGGGATCCACGTGCATACATGCATGGGGGAAAAAAAATCCATGCAGTGCAAAGTCACAAATCATACAGCACACTGACACATGATCCAGAACAAAAAGTTTCATTGTGCCTTTAACCTATTTTACAGCTGAATATGTATCTGTGCGTATGTGAGGGCAGGTATAAAAGATGTCCAACTTTCTTTCTCGGGAACAATGACAACTATGAGCGATGATAATATGATTTTCAAAGCCTGCATTATCACAATTGCTGCTTAAAATATCCATACAATGAAGCAAATGATGACATAAGGGTCAGGCCGAGGAAGAAAAGAGACACTGACGAAGACTTTTTTCTCTTTCCTTTCATGTGTCAGACTCCTCGAAGTACAGCAGCGACTGCCTGAAGGGAAATCAGGCAGGACTATGCATGTCGCTGGTTTGAATTTCCAGTAGATGAGGTGAGTAAGTGATGAGGATCAAACCTTTGAGTAGCTGCTGCAGAGGCCAAGTGTAGACTGCATATGTGCATGGGTGTAACATTCCCTGCTCCTTTCAACAGGTCATGCTGTTTATATAAGGGTGAGCTGTTATTAATGTTACATTTTCTCAATTAATCTGATAATTACTTGATTCATAAAATGTAAAGAATAGTAAAAAAAAAAAAAAAGAGTAAAAAAGTATAAAAACAGTGAATAGCAAAAAAGAGCCCAGTGTGGCATTTTCAAATAGCCTAAAAGCCAAAGATATTATATTTTCTACAATGCAAGACAAGACAAAGCAACAAATTCTCACATCATAAAAGCTGAAACCATCAAATGTTTGCCATTTTTTATTGACAAAATAATTTTTTATATTTCAACTTTAGATCCAAGTGCTACACGTGTGCAGATCAGATATCTTTTAAGTTATGATTTAAAAAAAAAGTCTTATGTTTGCTATGACACAGAGGTGTGTACAAAACATAACTATGACAAAAAGTGCAAAAGGAAGAGATTATTTGCCTATGACAGACACATAAATTAATCATTAACGCACTACATACAAGCTGTAAACTACTATGATCACACAAGTACGCACACACTAGGACTAAAATGGCAAAGAGAAAGAAAAGTCTGGAAAACCTGTCCAGCGAGAGAGAGAGGAGGGTAGGAACAGAGACAGAGCGGGTAATGTCAACAGCCTCTACTAGGCTTTCTGGCCGAGATAAAAACACACAAAAGCACGTGTGCACATACACAAACGCACGTTACATCACGCTGCTAGAGGTTTATGAGGGGTCAGAAAAACAGGGAGGGGAAAAAGAAACTAGGTAAGAAAGTTCAAGAGTCAGGCAGAAAGTGAGCACGAGGTAAGCACGTTAGCGCCACAGGGCACAAGTACACATAGCCCATGTATGGGCACAGAGCTAAAGGATGAACTGCTCCAGCAGGATGTTTGCACTGAGGACTACATTTGGTTTTTGATAAGGCAGCTTCATCATAACTGGCTGCTTTTTCAAACGACTCCTGGGGGGGGCACATGCATTTTTTTGTGACGGCTGGCAGCGAATCCGATTCAGTCAAGTGCAAAGCCCAAGAGAGAAGAGAGAGGTGCGTGTGTGCTGTGATAGCATCCATCTTCAAAAGACTTCCCACACCTGTCCATACTAAGAGCTGTGCCAACACATACAGCAGCATCAGTGTGTATCAGCGTTGTGCTTGGAAAGTCTGTGGTAAATCATTAAGTTCTCTGATAAAAACCTGGAAAACACACACTCACTTTGCCTGTTATTTTCTGACGCAGGCCTGTATTGAACACTTCACTGGCTGTTGTGAAAATATTGTGCAACTTTTGTTGCGGCACACAAATGGGACTCACTTCAAACAGCACTTTCTGTATCACAGGCACAGGAAATCAAACTTCTAACTCGGCCTGCTTTGAACCCCCAACCTCTGAAAACATCAGTGCCATGAGTCACCTGCTGAGAGGGGAATGCAAAACCTGACCGAGTAGCATGTCCTTTCCATTTCCAGCTACACTGTCCCATAGATGAGAAATAACAAATGCAGAAATTTGCCAATCCTTTCGGACATATACTCAATTGAAAACAGTACAACAACTTTATTGATTCTTGTAAATATCAGCTTATTCTGAATTTGATGCCAGCAATACATTTCAAATAAGTCAGGGCAGGAGCAATGAAAGACTGTTTGGATCATTCCACAGGTAAACAGGTTCATTAGTAACAGTAGTAACAGGTGAGAGTGTCATGATTGGGTATGAAAGGTTCATCCTGGAAAGACTCAGTTGTTCACAAGAAAGGATGGAGAGAGGTTCAACACTTTGTCAAACACATGACCATATAAAGGAGATTACTACATGAGCTTGGCAAAACTATGGCTGAAGTTCATTTGTTCATATCTATGTTTTACTCAGCATCCCAGCATCTTTGCAATCACGGTTGGAGAGTGTCTTTACCTAAACCTGAAGTCAGTGCCAAGTTCAACATCACGATCCACACAACATCAGTCACATGTTTTTGTCAAGCAACATTGCAATTTATTATGTGCAAACATGATAGATGGATGATCTAAAAGGTGTGTCTCCATAAATCTTTCACAACGTACCAGTCAAACTGCTGTTCTGGTGCACTGACATAGCTGACTGACAGCCGCTACTGTAACATTATGCTGTTATTATCTTGATTTATATCTATAAACAATGCTGTCATAGAAATACCTTCTCACATTTTGTAGGACTTTGGGTGTGTCAGGCACGCGTGTCTGACAGTAAACCAGGAGTCATGTACTGTTTGTTTATCTGTTTATCTACTGACAATGAAAGTATCTGGTTTAGCAAAGAACCAGTACAGCCGCCAGTAGCTGCAGTGAATTCATGAGATGAAGAAAAAAGAGGAAATACAGAATATGATGAGGCAAAAGTACAAGTAGAAATAAGGGGAAAGGGCAGAGGAGGAGAAGACGAAGCAGAAGGTTTCAGGGACAACAAGAGCCTTCATTTTGAAATTTTACCACACAACCACATACACCAGTTTAAACATTACTTCTAAATAAAGGTGGAAGCTAACATGGACAAACTCAGGAGCAAAAACCCATATTTAAGTAAAGCTTTACTGTTCATTTACTTAAAACCAAACTGCTTGCCTCATCAGTTCACCAAAGGGCCAAACCATGATAAAGAAGAGTGATGAGGGATTGGCATGCACGCACACACACACAAACACACGCACACATACCAGAAATGACTATGAGATTGCATGCTCACATCCTGTGAAGTCAGCACCGGACATCAGATGTGATTCATGTGTTGGGTGAGCTGTCCTCGCTTTAATTTTTTCTTCTCCTTCTTCTATTTGTCTCTGCTCATCTATCATCATTCAGAAGGTCTCCCCCAATAGACCCCTTAAGTGACCCCGACACTGACCCTAAATCTGACCCCTCTACTTCATAGGAGCCTCAATCTTTCTCCTCCCGTGTGTGTCTGCGTGTGTGTGTGAATGCATTGATGTGGGTGCTTGCATGTGTGTTACTCTCTAATACTCTCTATTTACACATGTATTTGACTGCATATAGGTATATTTACATAAACGTGTGTGTGTATTTCCTGAAGTATTTGCAGTCATTGTGAAAGCCCTCTGTATTTGTCTATATCTGCTATTGGGGGCATTTATTAAATGGCTAAGTCTGCAGTGCAAATACAGGCTTGCAAAATCAACAGTAGGATTATTTTTAGAATTATGTATAAAATCATTCATCAACCAATTCTCTTCAATAAATAATTTTAATAGCACTGAAACTATTAGTCAATCAACAGCAGGTTAATTAAAAGTTCTAGTCATTTATACTCAGCACTTATAAATTACAGCTCTGCAATTACTACCTGTTGCTTGATTGCTTGTGACGGGCATTTGTCTTTGACATTTATTGTTATGCTATGTTAAGAGTTGGCTGTGGTACAACATTACAAACCAAGGTGGGTCTGACACTCTTTAACGTTCTCTGAGGAGGTTTTGACTTCTAGTGGTGCTATGGACTGATCAACAGGTGTCAGGAGCAGGTCAAGACATACAGCAATATGGCAACAAAGGCAAGGAAGAAGAAGAAGACTGCTAATGTGTAAACATTGATGTACGCAATGTAGGATTTAAAATGCTTCTTTTGCTTTGCAAATGTTTTAACAATGAAATGCATTCATTCCATTTGTTAGGAATCAATGATACACTCAGTGCACTTTGGTGAAGAACTGAATGTAAACATAGCATTTGTTTTTTATGAAGAAAACTCTTCTTGGCACTTTTAAATATTGCCATCACAAAAGATGTCATTTTGTTTCTTTATTCAATCTTGATTTATATTAATCTGTCTAGCATTAAACAATTCTTTTCATACTCTTTAGTAGTATCTTTTACACAAATGGTTTAAATGAGAGCTAATTGTTTCATAAATTCCTGTGCAAACTCCTCACAAACATACAATACACTAGCGTGTACAAACACAGTGCAGATGAAACTTTTCCCTTATTAATTTCTGTCTGAGACAACAGTTCTGAGCCACACAGCAGACAGATTCCTCTGGTTTACCACTGAACTTTCGTGTTGCTACAGCTGATGCTAATGGACCCAGACCTCAACATGGGGAGAGAGATCCATTTGCTTCTGAGCATATTGTGTGACGTACAGTACAGTTCTGCCATATACCTCTATGCATGAGTGTGTTTTTTTCAATGAGGTAGGAGAAATAAAGTTTACTTGGCTGTAAACACTGCTGACCAAAGTCTCTCTATATATATGTCTCTCTAAAATAAATAAAAGTAGAAAATGAATTGCTGATTCGTGCCTCATGCTCATACGTCTGTCTTTCCCTTCAACCAGCTTCTTCTTATTATTCTATGTTTTACCACCGAGCACTTACACGAGAGCAGTCTGAGGATGTGTGAGAGTTTAAAGAGGGGACTGCTTGATGAATGGAAGCTGTGATTGTTCATGGCCGCTATTCCTGGAGCACACACACACAGCTTACTGGGGTGAAAGTAATTTGAATATGATCCAGATGCCTTCATGTGTGGAGAAGAGAAGAGAAGAGAAGAGAAGAGAAGAGAAGAGAAGAGAAGAGAAGAGAAGGAGTCTAGTGAGGAGACCAGAGAAGGTAAATAAAAAGACAGAGCTAAAATATGAATCATGCGCTGCTGTTGCTGCTGCTGCTAACACCTCCAACCCACGAGACTGCTATTTATAGACAGAGGGAAAGAAAGAGAGAGGGGTGAGCAAAATGATAGCACAGAGGATGAGAAGTTCAGAGACAAGCAGCATAACAGAGAGTGGATGGCTGGAAGAGGAGTGAAAGATTGAGGAATGGAACAAGAGAGCAGAGAGGAGAGACAGAATCTGTTAAAGGGACAGAGAAACAGAGTGACTGGAGAGCTGGACAGAGAGAAGAAAGAGATGGACGAATGATTGTGCACCAGACTGAGAAAATAGCAGGGTCAAACTGTGGTTGTCTGGAGGATGGATGGAATGACAGACCAAAAATATGGAGAGAGCAAAAGTATGAAAGCATCTTAGTGTTTAGTTTGTTCTTTAGACCTGCGTGCAGCCTACAGTATGTAAGTCTACCCGTCCCTCTCAGACAGGTGTATGTACCTGTCTCAGTGCTGAGTCAGTGGGAGAAGGCAACGTGCCAACACAGAACATGAGATAACAAGTTAGTTTAGAAGTGGCGCTTGGGTTACAGTCAAGTTCGACTGATAAAACCAAACATGCAAATGATGAAGCGAAACATCAAGACGCGTGATTACAATTTCCAAAAACCTAAGTGACCTCTTCCAGCTGCTTAGTTTGACTGACAGTCCACAACTTAAAGATGTTTCATTTACTATGTATGTATGTATGTATGTATCAAAGAAAAGCAGTAATTCTTCATATTTGAGAATTCGAAACAGTCCATTTGTCTTAAAGATTAAATAATCAGGAAAACAGCTGCTGATTAATTTTCTTTGGATGGACTAAAATAATCAGCTAATCATTGCAGGACTAGTTTTAATCAGTCAAACTTTCAAATCACTTAAGTTTTGGAGAGATACGATCAAACAAAATGGGTTAAGTTATCCATTTATACATGAACACACACCCACAAATGCATTTTCACACACCCATTCAAACCTAATGTTGCATATCTGTCTTTTGAAGTAACACACTTCACAGTTGGCACCGTGATGACAAACAGGCTGAGTTAAGGTTTTGCCAAACCCCCTTAACAAAGGCAGGTGTGTACAGTATGTGTGTGTGCATGCTGTTTATTCACATTATATAAAAGATGAGATAAAAGAAGAGTGAGCAACTATCAGTCATGTTTTGTTACCAAGGCCCAAACACTACCTGGTGGGACCTGTTTTGAAAAAAAAAAACTAAATAACAATAATAAATGAAAGGGATAGAGATCATAAATACATTCATAAAACAAGAGATGGGAGTCTTCATCAAAAATAAATCTACGCCAACTGTCCGACACACCCGACCAGAGAATCCACGGAAAAAAGAAAACGTCAGCCCAAAGATGAGTTCGGCAGATAAAAATATCAAATAATCACAGACGTGTTGAGACGGGGCGGTGACAGCAGAATTTACTGTCATATTGTTTGGCTTGGGTGATGGCCAGTCCCATGGGAAACTATTACGTGCTCATTCCCACTCTCTAAGAAATACACACATTTGGCGATTGCTCAATATTTACCAAACCACAAAGACGGATAAGCTTGGTGTGGGACGTGTAAGTGTGCACACACTAACACCCAATTGACTTTTTTTTCCAAAATTGCAACAGCATTGTGGGTTCAAAGAACATGTCATGTACATACACGCATGTTGTAGTTTAAACCACCAGGCTGGCCCAAAAATCGAGCTTCAGATACAGTTTCATGGCACTTTCTGGCAGCTTTGCCCTCTTCACCTTCTCTCCTGTCTCCATTCCTCTCTGCTGATGCCTCCTTTTCACCCTTTTTGTATCTACTTCTTCTCATCCTCCCCCTTCTTCGCCCGCTCCGAGCTACTGAGCTGAAACAGAGCTAATGTTTGGGCTAATTAAGGACATTCCCCCACCGCTGCAGCCCGAGCAGATTTGCTGTTTCACCAAAAAGGAAGCCTTCTAAAGAGTTTAGACTGAAATCCTCCCTAAAATGTGCTGGAAGATCCTTAGCTGAAATGCCAGCAGTTCTTAGCCTTTTCAGGCCCACCAACATCCCACAGAACAAAGCCAAGCTCTGTTGCAAGTGTAATTACACAGGAATGGTCAAAATTAAAACATCCAATGATCTTCTTACGTTGTTTGCGAGTTTACAAAGAATTCAAAGTAGTGGCAAATATTCATCTTGTCAAGAGAAAACACATTTATCTCAAAAACACAAATAGCTGATTAGTTAATTAATCAAAATAGTCTTGCAACACTTCCTGACTGAGAACCAATCATATGTGCCAAATGTTTCAAAGAAGCCTTTGACAGTAAACAACACAACAACATTTCGTGATAGTATCATATTATGATCTGTAGTGTTTCTCAAGAATCTGACAATTGACTTGGATGTGATGGAAACAAATTTATGCTTCATCCATGGTTATTCAATTATAAGTTGTTGACACTGTTGATTTCCATATTTGGTCATGCATCGTGAACATACAGTACATACGCTAACAAATCCCATATTTTCTAACATGCTTGCTAGCATAAACAGACTGTACCTGGATGAGTATCTACAGTATCTATTCCAAAGAAGAGTATCATTCACGTCCTCATCAGGCCAAGGAAATATATCTGCTGGAGTCTCTTTACTGTTAAATTTTAATTGGGCCAATTATGGCAAATTAACATAACTAAAGGGTTAACTACGGCCACAGCCCAGTGTCTGTCAATCTGTTGGAAGGAAACAGAGCAGTGTAAAAGTATACAACCGCCATGTAGATGTGGAGACAGGTAACAGATATCGGGTGGTTCACCACAATATCTGAAATGTGCTTCTTAATGTACAGGAATAGCACCATGCAAAGTGTGTGTGTGCATGAGCAGTGACCACAGCGTGCGGATGTGCTGCAGACTGTGGTGTGGTTTAGTACCACCTGCAGCTAAGACTGCATTGGTGCAAAGTTTAGACACCTCTACATGTTTTTTCTCTTTGTGTGCTTTTGCTTCGTTGTCACCTCTGCTGCTCTGTGACACAGATAAATACATAGCAGTAAACACCAAAAAGCCTCCTGATGCTGAGCTGCTCGCACTTTTAAAGAACTGTCAATCAACTTCTCCTCTAAGAGATTACTATAGATTAGCAATTTACTATAAAGGCCTGAGTAGCATTAATATTAATAGAATTCAGGATATGATACTAAAAACGCACTATTCTTGGTCGGCATCCAAAAATACATCGACACCCTAACCTGTTCCTCTGCAAACGAAGCCACATGGCTATGCATGCACGCATGACCACCCACACATCAAACACACAAACAGCACACACACAGAAAGGCGTGATGGCTCAGTGATGCATGTTCAGCATGAAGTACAGTTATAATGACACCAGGATCTCTGTAGTATTTGGGTTTGCAGGGTAATGCTTGGATGATACTTGGTCCGTGTGTTTCTAAATTCCTGGAATTAAACTAGCTAATTGCAACATACAAATTCAACCTACCATTTCAAATAATTCCTCTCTGTGCACAAACTAAACTGCAGAACTACCATGGGTGGCTGTGTGAGCCGCTCTGTACTCTTGTGCAAAAAGCCCCAGGGCTGGGGAGCATCTGGATATTGAATATACAATGGAGCAGACAATGCCTAAAGTACACAGGTTGAATGGGACTCCCATCAGACCACAGGGGATCCACAGTCCATTACCTTCTAAAGCTCCCCATTAGCTTTCTGTCTCACTCTCACTCTCCCTGTCTGCGTCGCCCTGACTTACTGTCTGTCTGTCTCTCACTTTGTCTGCATCTCTCTCTTCATCTGCCTCTCTCTGTCTGTCTGCATTTATCTCTGTGAATATCACGCTCTCTTTTCCGGGTTGTTTTTCATCAGCTCTTTATGTCTCTCTGAATTGTCTGGCTCTCTCTCTGTCCTTGTCTCTTGCTGTTATCTCTCTCTTGTGCGTAGCTTTTGCTCATGACTAATCTCTCTGGCTATTTTTTTGGTCTCCGTTTCTGTCTGTACGGAGTTCATTCAGATTTTGCTAGACTTGCTGCCTGATATCTCTCCCTCTGTTTCTATATTTGTCTCTTTGTCTTTGTTACTGTCCATCAGTGGCTTGTTTTTTAATCCCATTTTTGGAGTTATCAGGCTGCGTATTCCCTTTCACCAACACTAATCCCTAATGTCTAATGAAGGTCAACTGTTTATAGATCCACTTCTGCACTGAATGCAGATTAAATCAAGACACAGTCAGTCAGTCAGTCAGATTGAATGATTCTGATGATCAATTTTGAGTAATTTATCAAGCTGAAGAACAACTTTGTTATTTTCAGATTCTCAGATTTAGATAATTTTTGCAATCTCAGTTGGGCTCAACAAAAGTGATCGACATTTGAATAACCACTATATTAATCGCTTGGAAAGAAATTAGGTTTAGTTGCATTACAGTATCAGCAGCCCTAATATATTACTGTACATATGTGTATGCATGACTGTAGTTACATACAACTCCATTAGCAACAATCTGCACACACATGCACAATGAGCACAAGGAAGAACAAGAGATACTTCCAATCAAATATTGATGGAGCGAGAATGAAGGCTTTCAGATGAGGCCAGGCAAACACACACACACACACACACACACACACACACACACACACACACACACACACTATAAAAGGCCCCACCTATACAGGTCAAACAAAGGACTTGGCTTCTCTTTCTTTACATGTCTATTTCTAAAATTCTTTCTCTCTCTCTCTCATCTTTCTTGCTCTCTGAAATTTTCTCTTCCCTCCATCTGCGTCTCTCCCTCGTTCGCTCAGCGTCGCCCTCTCTCTCAGTGTAACTAAGCCCGAGTCAACAACAGGGTGAAAGAGGTGAGCTGTTTATCACCCAGAACACAATGAAGAGACAACGCAACACAACCCACACACATTCACACACACAAAGGAAGGACAACGGTAAATAAACAGACCTGACCCCTCTGTCAACCCTGCTTTGTTGTAATTTGTGTGTGCGCGTGTGTGGCAGCACACACGAATGTGTGAGCAGGAAAGACAGGCGGGACACTGTTCGATTGTGTGTGCATTATAGTTGCAATAACAAAAATATGAATGTTTTGTGAGATACTGTAGTCATAACAAATCATTACCGCTCTGCAGGATGACCTCAGGAACAAGTTATCGCAATAAAACCTCATTATTTGTTTTATTCCTAATGATGTTCCACATAAAATTATATTGTAGCAAACAAAATCACACCTCAGAATCATAATGTTGTGCTGGTGTTTGCTGTCTGTAAAAATCCTCTCTACCCCAAGGTGTATAGAGCCCAAAGCTCTGGTCCCACCAAAGTAATAATTTAATATCAAAACTCTCTCTTCTTGTCAGGTCAATAAATAGATCTGTACACTGAAACACGATCGAAGATAATGCACCAAAATAAGTGAAAATACCTTTTCTGTATTGTTTGGAATATTTACAATGACATAAGGTTAATGATATTTAGAGTAAAAAGCAAGGCAGACATTCACGGTTTCAAGCCAGGTGAGCATCGACTAGATTTGGAAGAGCCTCTTTCTGGTTTAAGGAATATGACTGGTTCTATCTTGATTTTACTTCTCTCACGTCCACAGTAATGATTTTTCACTTTATGTCAACATGTAGTGTTAATGTGGGGCGTTCAACAGTCTATTAATTTAAATGAACATTTAAATCAGCAACTTTTTGTTGCAGTCACTTTTTCTTCACGGTGATGCTTCTACTTCATTTTTGACCAAGGTTGTAAACGCAGGGAATTTACCTTAAAAGGACGCTTTAGAACATTCTGCTGCAAAGATCCAACATTTGACCTTTCGATTCTGAGATAAGACCACTCGGCAATATTCCCACATCCCGTCTTATCTCGTCCCAGAAACTAATTTCTCAGATAAATGCAACATCACTGCAAGGAAACATAAAACCTGCTATCAGCTGAATCTGGTAAAACACCTCCAGCATCCAGAATCTCATCATCTAAGTGAACTCAGTGACTTCAACCTTAAACCATACAGCTTAATCGACAACCACTCTGGACACTGGTGACAGAAGAGAAACATAAGATCAGCAAATTAACTACAAAAACAGAACCATAAAGTAATACTCTGAAGTACTGTTGGCAAACTGTGGGCGCTCTCTCACAATATCATGGTTTATTGCACATTAAAATCATTTGCAGCAGATGACAGTTGCAAATCATGCAGCTGTTCATCCCCACAGCCGACCACAGCATTAAAAGGGCAGAAGGGGCTTTCCCATTCAATTCAAATGGCATTGAGTATTGCATACCGTCCATGTGACCTCGCTCTGTGGTGATTACATCACGCAGACTGTGGTTTATGAGGGATTGACTCCTCTTGGCTTTAATCTGTTGGGGAGAACTTCCTACCTCGCTGACCACAGTGCGTGCGATTTTGTGTGTGTTTATCCTGTTCCCATTGACTCAGCATTGTGTCAGGCCCATTCTCTCTACACTAACTGGCCATGAAAGTGACCGTTAAGATTAGGAACTCATGTTAAAGCTATGTGATGCCGCAACACATGCAGAAAAGACTCATATTATCCCTGAAAATGTACAACAAGCAACAAGTATCAGCCGAGTACTAATGCCTCTGACATACAATGATCAAACATTGATGCACAAGAATACACATTTTCCTAAGAAAGTTGAATAAATGTCAAATGATAGTCTGCACCAACAGTGAAAGGCTGCCATGGCCATTAGTTTTATGCTTGATTGTTAAAATAAAATACACAAATAAATCTCCATAAACATCTGAAACCACTCTTGCAGCGTAAACCACTAGAGCTGAAACGATTAATCAAGAGACAAAATTAATAGCCAACTATCTGGACAATCAATTAATCATTTCAGTCATTTTTCAGCAAAACTGTCAAACCTGCACTGGTTCCAGCTTCTCGAGTGTAAGGAAATGCTACTTTTCTTTGTCATTTACAATAGTAAATGAAGGTTTTGGACTGTTGTGAGACAAAAGAAGCAATATTAAGACATCATTTTGGGCTCTAGGAAAATGTGATGAGGATTTTTCACTTTTTTGGGGGACATTTTAGAGACTAAAAGATTATTTGATTAATTATGAAAATAATCAGCATATCAATTAATAATGAAAATTTTTGCAGACTTATATGACAATGATTAAAACAACCAATTTTCTTGAGCTGTGGGACATTTTAAAGGGTGTTTTCCACTATCTCCTAAAATTTAATTGATTAATCGAGGAAATAATCTGCAGATGACCCGATAATGAAAATAATAATTAGATGCAGTCCTATAATCCCCGACACCACAGCACATCTGTTGCCAAATACAGCTCAATAGAGACTGAAGCAAGCTAGAGGCTTTTTTTAGCATTTTGCATTAAAACATTGGTGGAATATTTCTTTAATTAAACATCAAAGCTTCCATCCAACATTATGCTAATAGTACTACACTATCAAAACTCATGAAAACTATTTTAGATTTTGGGAAGACATGAACAACTAGACTAAATACTTTATTAGGCAGATTTAAGCACTTCATCGTTTGTGAGGTCTGCCTCCAGTTTGTCGTAAATGGTATTTCATCCAACCTGAGCTTAAAATCGGTTATGAAGTGAAGAAAGTGTAGAAGCAGACTACATACTCAAACACAACAGACACTGACACACATATATCCACTTGGACACATGCAGCCACACACAGTCCCCACTCATTTCTGCTCTAGTTATGGCTCAGCAGATGACACTCGGCTGCTCTGCCGCTATTAATAGAACAGAAAGGGAAAAAAATGAGAGGGGAAAAATCCCATCTCTTCTCTCTCTTTGCTCCCTCTCTCCATCTCTGTCTGCCCCCCCCCTTTCCCGCCACAGAGGCTTTAGCTAAGGTCATGGAGGATGGAGGGGGGGGACACAAAAAGGGAGGGAGGGAGAAAGAAAGTGACAAACACAGTCGCACAAAGACGGAGCTCATCAATACAACACTTTGTTCTTTCTATCTCGCTGTTCTTCAGTTCTATTTCCAGACATACGTGAACCTGTTAAACCCAAAACTGTTTCTGCTGGGCTTTTTTTTGCATCTCGAACATCAGTTGGTTTTACTTGAAATCTCTTAATATAGACATGCTATTTTGTTAGAGACAAATGATATATCTGTTTCAGACTGCATGAAATATTACTCATCTTTAGTTGGTTGTGAGGACAGCAACCATTATTCACAATATCAGCAACCTGATCATCAACTGATAAAAAAGACAGTAACTCAATTTATAGCTCATTTAATCAAAACTTTTATATGTTCTTTTTGTGATTTGTCAATTGGAAAAAACATTCATCCTGCAAGACGTCAGCTGGGTACCTAACATGAACAACACTAGACAACGTGGTTGAATTGACAAGTGATCTCTGGAAAGTGCATGAAAAGTAAATCCACAGGGAGAAAAGATCCAGGCTTGTAAGACACAAAAACACACACAGATTAAGTGCTCACACCAGCACAGACCCATTTATTATGGGGGGGTTCACATTATAACGCACCCCTGCCCCATTCCTCCAAGGAATGACATCTTATCATTGGAATGTGGGATACGATGAAACCAAGGGGCCCCCCTCCCCAAACACACACAGAATAAGAGGTGAACACAAAGAAAAGGAAGAAACGGGAGCTCACTTGCACGTGCACACACACATTCTATACACAGACTGAGCGCGCACACACAGAGCAACATAGTCTGTGCAGAGTCAGTGCACAAAGGCAAGGGCAGACTAAACACACACACACACACACATAAAGGAAAGACACACAGTGTTGTAGAGCGAGCAGCCTCGATGTGCAGCCCAGGTCACTTTACGCTGATGCAGACGAGTGGCAGTTTAGAGACTGGATCTATTTTAGACTGAGGACACACACACACACACAGGCGGTCACCTATACCCCTTTCATGCAGGAGGCGCACCGGGCTATTGAACATGCATTCAAGCCTGCAGTCGCTGGCAGTCACAGACACAAGCTGGCAACTGTACTTCCTTTTTCATGTTGTTTTTTTCCTTAGTCATGAGTCACTTTGCTGCCATTTAAATGTGATTAGCATTTAATCAAATTCTCTAATAAAGAGGCCTGTTAGCCGAAGTTGAGCATCATCCGACCGTGCTGCAGCAGGTCAGGCGGGAGGTGGTGAAGCCGAGTCAAATGACGTGCGTAGAGAAATTTGACCCAGTGACGCGAGTTTAGATATGAGAGATAGCGGACATTTACGTCAATTCAGTTTTATGAATACATGCCAAAATCACAAATTTTCCTCAGAAAGATCCCTCTTCCATGACTGACAGACATGCAATAAATATATGTACTGAGAAGACAGAAGACATTTGAGTGAAAAAGAGATGTATGAAATGCAGGCACAGATACACATTAAATACTTCTGCTTCTTCTTATTAATATTGACTGATGACAACATTTCTCAAAACTGACTTTGAATACAGTGTTTGGAAATGGAATCTATATGCTGTACTGTATATCTTTACTGATGCGTCATTACTGCAGCTGGAGGAGAAACAGCCCAGATGTTCGCACTACAGTGATGACGCCACAAAATCCACAAAAACCTTGACTTTTGTCTTTGATTATGCATCTATCACCACCATATACCCACTTCCTCTGTCACTCTGTGTGGTCTTGCTACAGTTTCTGTTCAGTTTATGTGTAAAAATGTGTAATTTTCCTTTATTCCAGTGGTTACAGATAATGCCCTGTAATTGAAAAGCCAAAGGTTTAATTTCCACCAAAGCGACTTTGAACGTGTCTGGGAGAGCTGGGTAGACTGGTGCCGTTTCATACATGATAAGCAGTTTAGCCAAAGAGTGAATTCATACCTATTAAACCAAAGAAAATAAAGTATCCTCAAGGGCCTGCTCTCTCAGTGGAGGTCACGCTGAACAACAGTTATGCTGAGTAGGAACATTTTCAGTGTAAGTTATGGTGTCCATGCTGCCTCCACTGTACTTTCAGCCTGTCTGAGGAAGTCCAAGCCGTCCACCTGATCCCAGATTTGTCATCTCGGGCTCAAAACAGCGTGACCCAATCCCCTGCCGCTGATCTGTAGCTGTCAGCCAATCGCAGCTCGGAAATTCCAGGAAGTGATTATTACTCACAATGTCAGTATTGTTTCACAGCTTCCTGGTAAAAAAAAAAAAAAAAAGACGTAGAAGAACAATAACCCTCTTTTCACTAATCACACATACTGTGCATTTAGCCAGACCAGTCTGTGTGTATGTGCATGTGTGTTTCTGTGATAGGCTACTTCCATGGACACAGACTGAGGACCAGCTAATTGAGGATGACTTGCCAAAATGGGTACAAAAGCAGGGTTCCTAACTGGGAAAAACTCATTTTTGGGTCTGTGGTGAAGATTAAGGTTAGGGTAAGTCTCCGTGAAATGAATGTAAGTCAATGTAATGTAAAAGTAACCTAAGTCAATGTGAGTGCGTGTGAATATGGGTTGAAGTCACTATGCCAAAATTACAGTTTCTTTCCACATAATATTAAATGTGTTTGCATGTCTATCACTCTCAGCAATGTAGAATCTAGCTGGATCATAGATGTCTTTATAAAAATCTTCAGAGTGGAGATTACAAAAAGATCAACGGCGGAGTAAATGACTAAGCGGCAGTGGAGGATGAATCGGACAAAAAGCAAAAGCCACTCCTCCTAACGTGTGAAACCGAAGAAGGGAGAAGAGATTGATGTCAGGGGATGGGATTAAGATGGAGAGAGAAGGAAAATAATGAGGAGAACAGGAATAGATGGAGGAGATAAAGAGGGGGAGGCGGTCAGGGCGAGAAGGAAAAAAAGCCTGAACGCGTGAGGGAGAATAGAAAAACAGAGAGAAGCACAAGCTATGTCATCATGTCTCACTGTGCAAGTCATCTAACATCTGCCTGATGCATTCACTGTCCCAGACTCACCCCTTAACACACAATCCCTACATCAGCTGGAAGCACACATTGCTTTTCCATGAGTCAACAACGCACACATACACACACCCCGTTTTCAATTAAACCGCACTATAATTATCATAACGTACAAGACATGCTTATCAACACACACTGATGGATCCAGTGTGATGGAGCCCCAGACACTCAGCAGTTTTATAAAGCATCTCTCTCAGCTCTCTTTATTTAGACGAAGGTGCAAAACACTTCAGCATCTTCAGCTCCCTGACTGGCATAAACACACATTTACTGTATACACACGCACAAGTTCACACACACTCTAAAGTCTGGGCTCAGGATTACACTTACTTCTTGTTTTTCTAAATAAACAGAGGGAGCGGGAGGGAGAGAGGTCAGTTATTTCTCACCCTGAGTGCACACACACACACACACACACACTCGCGACATGGCTAAACTGTTAGCGCACATATCCAAGGCCTCAAAGCCATCAAGTGAGATTTATGTGTGTGTGATAAAATGCTTCACTCCCATGGGTGGGAGGTCTAGACTACATGCAGTATTTTTAACGATATTTGAATGACTCCATGCACAGTGCTTTAAAAACATCACTTTCTTTATCACACTTATAATATTTTTACCTATATTAAAGTCTGAAAAACACTCTCCTTTATGTCATGTGTTAACCCTCCACTTAAATCGATCCTAATGAAATTCTTAAAGTCAGGGTGGCCTGACCTTCTGATTCAACATTAGGGGAAACTCTGGTGAACACACACTACACGGAAGGAAGCACTGGGATGTTTTGCATATGAGGAAGTGTCAGCTTCTCTGTCTCCCTTCCTTTGTTGCTCACAGCTGGTTACTGACACATGACAGAGAGACAGAAAGGGTGAGACAGCGCCCGAGTACCAACTGTGGCGGGACAAAGACGGAGGAAAGAGGAAGAGTGACTGTTGCAGTGAGAGAATGAGCAATAAACTGAATGGAAAAGAGATTCCCTGCATGCTCCCTTCTTATCCTCCGTCATCTCCGGATTATCCGACATTCTATCGCTTATAAATCCAACTGGCTGGGCTTTGGGGTCTTTACATATCTGAAATACAAATCTTGCTGTGTGTGTTTATGTGCGAGCGTGTGCCGTGTGTGGAAAAACGTTCAGCTATTAGTTTACTGCACTCTTGCTTTGACACTAAATCCTAAGAATTCTCTTGGATCCTCTTCATCTCTGCAGTTTATATCAGGGATGCAACGGATCACATAACTCACAGTCTGGATCGCATTCTACTATTGCATCACAATTTTGAGACACGGATCAGATAATATTTTGGATCAGCAAAAAAAAAAGAGGGTATGCTTAAATTTATTTAATAATGCTCTATGTTGGCTCTGATGTAGCCAACTCTCAATTCAATTCATTTCAATTCAAAGGGGGTTTATTGGCAAAGTAAGTGTGGAATAAACATAACAGAAGAGTAAAAATAAAATAAAATTGAAAAATGTAGACTTGCAGGTAAAAATATAAGGCTGGAGGGTGTTAGTTTTTTTAAACTGAAGTGGAACATTTGCCCATTTTACAGCTCAATTTATTAGAGACATATAACAGCTTTACAAGCTATGTTATCATGATGATTGATAGCTGCACAGACCTACAAGCCATTATCAACAACTGTACAGTGTTTGGTGGTGACTTTCCATCCTCACTACAGATGAAACGCTCAATCCAGCTATAAACGCTCTTTTCAGGTGATCCTTAAACTATTCCGTCCACAAAACCATCTGTCCATCTGTCACATTAAAAACACGGGGAAAAACATTTCCTCTTAAACATCTGAACTCATCTGCAGCTCAGCTCAGCCAAATGAATAAGTTAGCAATCTGCAAAGCTCGTAGTATACACAGACACACCCCCTCTGCATACACACATGAACTTATATACAGACTTACATTTCCGTGCACATAGGCATTAGCTTAATTGCTAATGAGGAAAGGGAACCAAGTAAATTATTTGTAGGCCGCATTTAAAACTTTTATGAGAAAATGTTTAAACTGCAGACACAGTTTCCATTTTCCATTTCTGTTTTCAGTGTGGGTGTGTGTTTTGGGGAGGGCTGGGTAATACGACTTTATAGCAACTTCAGAATCAATCAGCAGTGAGGACCTGTCTTTGCTGAAGGCTCGACACAGCTGCAGTTTGCTGTTTTGTCAGGGAAATCTGAACCTCTGGAAAGTCAAAGCGTTTCACCTCAGTTCTGCTGCCCTGGAGTAATCTGGGGATATTCATCTTTCAGTGAAATACAGGACACAGCTTGTACTCTCTTTTCGACATGTGTACTTACATATGTCTTCAAAATATTTACATGTTATGTTTCAATTTGACCATAGGAAATGGGGAGGATACTATAGGTTTGTGCTTTTTATTATATTATATAGCTTTTACCACTAACAAAAATGTATACACACTCTTGTTTGCTGACCTTGATAAAGTGCAACAGAGAACCCATTGTTCAGTGAACTTGCCTTTCATAACACTCTTTAAATGCCTGACAAACAATCTTGACCAATATCTCAATATCCTCTTCATTTCGTGCCTCCCTCCCTCTAACATGATCTTGTCTCCCTCCCTCTGGCCAGACTTCGGGCCACTAACAGGTTAAAGTGGGTCATCGCTGTAAACAAATTGCCGCAACGCTAAAATTGGACACTGTGGGCCACATTTATTAGGGATTCAATTTGTCCATGTCAGGAGGCTGCAGTGATATGACTTTGCAATGTAAAGTGTCACTGTATGACTGTGTGACAGTAGCAAAGAATATGAAATTGTAATATGAAACAATAAAATCTACTGGCGGTGCAATACAGAGCTGTCTGAGCCCCGAGTCCTGTCTCAAAGCAATGATTGGATGACTGTTATTGAAGGAGTGCCTGGAAGCCCCAAAGCATTTGTGTGTCTACGTGTGTGTGTGTGTGTGTGTGTGTGTGTGTGTGAGTGTATGTCTGTGTGAGGAGGGGGCTAATCCGCCTTGTGTTGCTGTTGAGAGAGAAATTTCAAGGTCTTTGAGTGCCAGTGGAGCTAAGAGCCTAAGGTCACACACACACACACACACACACACACACACACACACACACACACACTCGGGGTCCCCTCTTCTTTTCGTCCCCACTTTCTATACTCCTCTCCCTCCTCCTCCTCCTCCCTTTTCATTTCCTTTGTCTTTTCTCTACCACTTTTTCCTCCTTCCCTCCTCCCAGTGTTTCCCATTTCTCTATTCTCCAACTGAACTCCCTCCACAATCACCTTCCTCTTCCTTAAAACCCTGCTCCCGATCTTTCTCGCTGCCTTCATCCTCTTCCTCCTAATCTCCTCCAACCACCTGTCCTCCAAAAGTTCTACAAAGTTGAAATGTACTTTTTTTTGTAATCTCTCTTTTCGCTCTTTACGTCTCTGTCACAATCGACCCCCTCTGACAAAGGTAGTTGAACGCTGGACAGGCTCCTAGTGATTGCTTCGGACACAACAGGGCTGAACTTTGACCTTCACCCCTCCTCCCTCCATCCTCCATTTCTGGCCAAGGACTTAATTTCTCTACTTTCCATCCTTTCTTTCTCCTTTATTTTACTTCCTCTTACTGCTTTGTAGACCCCCTCAATTCTAACTATGTAATGTTGATGAACAGAGATGACTTTTTGCAGATTTAATCAAGGCCAGGAGAGGAACTTTTGTGTTTCATGGAGTGTGTATCCAAATCTGTTGTCACTTAGTGGTAGCTGTTTTGATTGTGTGCTTCATCCTCAAGTGCTACTCATTTCTGGCTGAGACCGAAAATATTTGTCTCCGCAAAGCCAGAGTGATGAAATTGTTTGTTTTGTCTGACCAACCAGTCCCAAACCCAAATGTTATTCAATTTATAGTGACATTACACAAACAAGTAGCACATACTTGCATTTGAGAAGCTGGGACCAGCAAAGATGTTTTTCCTTCATAAATAACTTCCTTCAGCATTTGATTTATCTCTGTTTTCCCACCTGATTGAGGTCTTTGCAGTAGATTAAAACAGTTAACAGAAATCATTACTGCTGTGGGTCAATGTGTCATCATTTAAAGCGATTTCTAGCTTAGTAACTCGAGCTTAAAACTGATCCAAAACATTTCTTCTGCTCCATTTTCTCTCATTCCAAGAGAGCTGCGTCAGTCTCTTCGTTCCCATCCATCATCTGACTTTAAATCTAACAAGGTACTTCAAGACAAGCTACTGGGTGACCTTCCTCCTCTTTCTCGCCACTCCCTCTATCTATTCACAAATCTATTTCTTCAATAAAGCTTAAGCAAACTATCAGCTCCATCTCCCTCCTCCTCTTTTTCCATCCATCTATGGATTGATCTGGAAACAGAATTTAACCTGCTCTGGATCAGATGCCAGAGAATGTAAAGCCACCCTCCCCTATCTCTTAAACACACACACACACACACATTTTAATTTAAACAACCTCAGTTACATATGCATATGAGTCAAAGGGAAAGAAACACACACACATACAAAGACAGGTTTGCACATAGAGAAAAGTTCCAGATGATCCTGACTCCCACAGATCTCCAGTTCCCATGCCCACCCAGTGAGTGAATGTGATTGGTTGGTTGTGTGTGTGTGTGTGCATGTGTGTGTGTATGTGTGTGTGTAACTTTACTCCCACCCTTCTGCCACATGTCAGCAGTTGCTCAGTCATCTTTGACACACAGGATTACAGTCAGTCTCTGTAGAAAAGTACTTGTCTCTGCATGCAGCTAGTCACCACAGGCCTTCAACAACCTTATATAACACATGTAGTATATAATGTTGAAAGGAAAATTTCATTCCATTAATCCAGGGTATGTTAAATAACATACTTGTATTAAAGCAAGTGATCTATCAGCCATTTCCTTTCTAATTATTTTAGTAAATTATATTTTTAAAAAATCACTCATAAGTGAGTTCTGACCTGATTAAGACCCCGTTGACCCAGACACTGTCAAGAATCACAAGTATTTCCTCCTTTTTGACAAGCAAGAGAGACAGAAGGAGAGAAAGAAAGAGGCACGTGTGACCGAGGGCGAGAGCTCGACAGAGGCTCGACGTTTGTTTTCTGATAAACAAGCTGGTGTTTCCTAGACGCGGGGCATCAGGCGAAGCTGATTTTAGCTCCTGGGATTCAGGGAGACTCGAGGAGCATCTTGTGACAGAGATGACAGGAAAAACAGCCTTGCAGCCTCACAGGAAATAATCACACGATGAGAAGTATAAACATGTGCGGATTTGCGGGGAAAACATTTAATCACATGGTCTCACCTTGTTTGACTTTTGGATTCGTTAGTTGAAGAAGCGAGTGAAGACGCATATTGGAGAGATGGAGCAGGCCAAAAAAGTAACCAAGGTTACGCATGCTTTCAATTTCTAGGAAATTTCTAGGTTTTTTTCTGCCTTATTTCCAATGCATTACAAATGACTCTCAGTATGTGGCTAATTATGACATTCTGCAGAATAACAAATTAAAAAAATTTAATCTTGTAAATTTGCTTCATCAGAGCAAGCAGTTCCACGTGAATACATGTCACTGTTTTCTTCCTCGGCTAAAACCTCAGCTCAGTCAGTGCCCTGAATGTCATATGACCAGCTCAGTGTGTTATTCTACATATCCAGCTACTGAACGCACCACTGTCTCTGTGCCTGCTCGTCAACAAGTATGAGCTGCAAAGACACAGATTTCTTTTTTCCACTTTCGGTCGGCCTCACCTCTGCCGCCAACACACATCTCTTCTAACTCCTCTATGTGTCTTCCTTCACACTTTCTGTCTCTCTCGCTCTTTTTCTGACACACACGCACTCAGCGGAGAAGTTGCATCAGTGCACTGTAATGTAGCAACAGCATCCTGTGGTGAACTGTGTGCCATCCTGTCTCATGTTTCACACTGTGTACAAGACGCAGCCGTTTTTTGTTAACCTTTATGTGACTGCAGACTGAGAATGGAAGCAGAATGGGAGCTGCCCTGCAAAACCAGTCTTGTTTTAGCCACAGAGGATGTACACTGAAGCAGCTAGGGAGTAATCTGTCCTGCTCAAGGGCACCATAACCAGGACATGTAGGTGAGAGAGCCGACAGTGTTACACATTTGTTTTCAGTACCCTGGATTTCCCAGACAGTCAGGGGATTTTGAGGAGGATGTCTTTAGTCATGAGGTACCTTCTCTAATTTGTAAGATAAGATCCTAAAAATGCATCCTACAGATAACAAGCAGGCAGCTTTATGAGGTTTGATTACTGGTACATCAAACTGACAGAGCTACCACGTAATCAAACCCGTGACTTTACACTTCTATTTAAGCCTGAATAGTTCACCACCCTCTTCCTCATTCAATAATCATTTATGCAACTTGTGGTAGCGCCACAGCATCCGTTCACACACATTAAAAAAGTCAACCGTTAATACCAGAGACTGTAAGGATGCAGCGACGAAAAACAAAATTCTAAGTCATAGGAAAAGAAGTAGCTGAGTTACAGTGATGGGCAAGAGTTGCACCATATCTCCTGATTTTTCTGTCAGTCATGCAAAGTCAGAGTAACTGAGGAGATTTTGACATGAAACCTGAAGAAATGCTGCATCTAACAAGTGTTTTCCACATTCTAGACATACAAATTTGACCCAAGGACCCGCTACAGGTGCGGATCAATATTATAAAAATTTAATAACCAGTCGACCAAATATTTTCAAGAAGTGCCCTCCAATGTGAGACAGCTCATCTTGCAATAAACCAGTCCAAGAGGCAATATTTTTTAATGACTGCCATAAAGATGGAATCCATCATTCATGGGTTACCAGTCAAGATGCAAGACCCGAGAGGAAATGTGCAAACCAAACCAATCCAAATCAACATGAGCCTTAAAAGAGCAAGTGTCTGAGCATGAACTACCTAATTGTTGCTGCTTAAAATCACACACAAACATCTAGCCATGTCTTATCTGAAAGGCATTTAACCAGAATGTAATCTGCACCAGTATCTCAATCTCAGTCAAGTCTGATCTCATTTCATGTACATTCATACAGGAAAGCATCTGGGTGCACAGGAAGTTCTCACATATCAGCAATCTCAAGATCTCAAAGTGAAAAATAGGACACGCGAGAAATAGTTAAAAAAAAAAAAAAAGAGAGGTTAAATTCAGCACCTGGATGGAATTTAGACACCTCAGGGATGATCACAGCCACAAAACGACATTTAATTATAGACTTAGAGAGATAAACAGGAAGAGACAGAATAGAGATACTGGAGAGGTGACAGTTTTATGAGTCTGGACTCACCTGGAGTTCACACCATGCCACTTCAACAGTAGTCTCTGTATCCAGGCCCTTGTACACAGTCTTAAAGGAACCTCTTCCAATCTCAATGTCAAATTTCAGGAAGCGTCCATCTGGTGAAGTCCCCACAGCTTTCGTCTCCACCTCCTCTATATCCTCTTGCACTCGTTTCTCGGCCTCCCTCTGCTCTGCCCGTGCTTTCGCGAGCCCCTTCTCCTCCTCCGTCTCCCTCTCTTTCTCCTCACTTGGACTACTAGCGCTACCCTCGTCCACCCGTTCTATCACTTTTCCGTCTTTCGCCACCTGTTGTGTGTTCTCTGACCCTCTGGGGCGCAATGTGACTTCAGGCTGCTTGCCTATTGTTTTGTCTGTAACATCCAATACTGTCGGGCTGGGCTCTTTTACTGCCCCATCTGCACTATGTTCAACACTGCTACTGGTGGGAACAGCAACCGTGATACTGCCCACAACTTCCTCAGCACTTTGCACGCCCCCCTCCACAACTGTCCCACCAAGCCCAAGACCAGGCTGAGGAGTTGACGTTTGCACATAGGGACCTCTTGGGGTCTCTCCGCCTCCAGCATCTCGATCCGCAGGTCCTGGACCGAAGGGCTGTTGAGGGAAGAGGCTGGGAGGCCCCTCACAGTCTGGAGGTGAGGTTAGTATCACGGCTGCCTTGCTGGGCAGGTCCAAAGCTGTGGCATTGGAGTCGCAAATGACACTCCGTCGGAAGAAGCGGTGCTCAGCTGTTTTTGAGTCTCTGTCCATCGTGTGGCGCCGACGGTGGACCTCAGGGTGTCCGCCTAGTTTCTCCACCACATGCGAGTCTGAACTGGCAGAGCCGTTCACATTTTTGTGGGGGGTCTGGGGTGATGGACAGGGAGAGGCAGAAGGGGGAGGGGGGGTGGGGGCAATGAATTTCACTGCTTTGCTGCTGCTATTGCTTTCAGACATTCCTCCCCAAGGCTCAGACCACAAAAGAGAAATTCTGTCCGAATAAATAAGGATTTAATTCATGTGAGTAATCAGACCAACCTATGTGTAAACTTTGTGTAGGTGGGCACGAATCTCGTCTAGCAAGCTTCTTTTTCAAATAAAAAATAATCCAACCTCTGTCTGATCAAATTCCAGGAATAAGTAAGGGGATGGTTACAGAAAATAAATCAATCAACTGAATGCGGTAATTCTCATTGTGTTGTTGCAGTAGTTTGGTTTGAGCAAGGATTTATTAACTCTACTTCCTCTTTGCCTGTTTCAACAAGACAACCTACAGTTCCTAAAAGGCCCTTCTGTACAGGGCTCAGGGAAGCCCCAAGAGAGAGGAAGGGGCTTTTGCTTGAAGATATGGGAGGGAGGGGATGAAAAGCAGTCAAAAGAGGGGGGGTGTAAGCACTGCAATGAGGTGACAAGCGTCAAATTAACACCCAAATCCATCCTGATGCCAACATCCAGAGAGGGACGACCACGACATGGAAGGACTGGAGATCTAACAGACCAGTATGGCCGCCCACAGGCTGATAAGACAAACTATGATTGGAATCCAATCCCTTACAGCTTGACTTGGAGGTCTGTGTGAGAACAAGCTGAGGCCCCGACGCTCGTTGAAGATAGGACGTCCCGGAGAGGTCGCTGGCCCGTCTGGTGAGGCCAGACAGAAGGCTAGGTAGGCCTAGCCTGGCCTAGCCCGGCCCACCTTGATCTGCTTCCTCCCTTGTCACTGGAAATAAAAAGAAAAGGAAGATGGCTGTAAGATGAAAATACACATTCTTTATATATCTGACAAAATTTCCCATCTGCTTTCACTTGACTATTTAACTGACCCAACCAACATCAAGGGACCCCCAAATGATGCTCGGTTCCTTGCCAGAGCGACTGGTAGTACATACAAGCTGCCAGACACTGTGACATTTTACCACCATTTGGCCAGTGATGAGTGGCATGAGTGACAGGGGCTGGGTGGGAAATGAACACCAGCCAAATGCTGTCACCAGTTTGGTTGCAACTGACAAATCTTTCAGCACCTCCAACCTCTAAGGAGAGATCAACCCCTCATTTGGATGTTCTTTTCCTTTTTGGTTGGTAAAATAGTGAAACTAGGTCAGCATGTGAAAAAGTGGCGTTTCATGCCCCGATAAGTGAATATTCACATTCATTAAAGCAGCTTCTTAAGTAATTCATTATTCCAGTTTTGGCTATTAGAGGATTCAGGATTCCTACACCCTTGGTTTGGGATTCATCAATAAACATTTGACTTGGGTTGTGCTCAAGCACTATCTTTAATCTTGGTAACAAGAAAGAGATCTGCATCTCACCCACCGTCTTTCCGTCCCAATTGCCCCTGCGTAGTTAATGCATTGGAGTGATGCAGCGGAGTGTGTGCCTAATTGCTCCACGTTCCAAATTTAGCCCAAAGTCACCACAGCCAGGCTGACCTCAAGGTTAGGCTACTCTGTGGCAATTGAGCAGCTTAGCCTGAGAGGGGAGGGGGCGCTCAGAGTATCACAGAAACTAAATACATATCTGAGGGACAGTGTTCTAGTACATTAGTCTGCATATTACATTACAGAAAACTTACTGAATTTGCAATTTGCCTCACATAACATCCTACAGATAATTTCTATTCTCTTATCATAGTGGAACTAGCCCAGAGGTAAAGCCACTGCTTTAGTGTGTGATGATAGGAATTATTCACAGTGCATTAATTCATGCTTAAAATTTTTTTCCACATGTCTGATTAACACCAATCCATAGAAACATGTAATTTTGTCACAATTTTGTTTAGTAATTTTGAGAGATTCTTCAACAAAACTGGTCCCCTTTGAATGGGAATTTAAACTGAACAAGGCAACTTTGAACATACCATAAGTGTGTCAGTAAAAAAACTGCAACTACATTCATCAACTCAGATGATGCATGATCACTTTATAGTACAACATAATCTGCAAAGTCTGCAGGAAAGCCAAAAGAGCAGAGAGAATTTAACTTTAATAATTGAAATTCTCTCTGCAGCACATAGAATATGAAGCATGTCAGTCTTCATAAGATGTTTTTAGTCAAATTTGTTTCTAATTGTGACCATACACAACACCGGGCGTTCATTTGACCCCACAGGCTATTGTCCCAATTAAGGGATGAGAATGTAGGATTAGCACTGAAGAAGTCACAGCAGGTATGTGCCTTCAGGCCATGAGGTAGAATGCTTGCTTCTACCTTTTCTACACTAAAAGTCTGTCCTGTGCAGCTTCACAGGCTGTTTCATCATTTGTATAATGCTATGATGTGAACAGGTTTAAAATATCGACTGAAATAATCCCTCAGATTATAGAACCTTGGATTTATTTTGCATATAAAGGGCACCTGGATGTTAAGAGAAGTCATCAAGTCAACCAGATGTCTCGGGTTCCAGTACAGCTGTAGACCACAGTAAATCCCTACATGATCAATTAGGTAATAACATTAGACAATACCATGACACCAATTGCAAAGACGAGACTGATGACTTCAGTATGACACAGCTATTCTCAGTCAAATATCTCTCAGGGTGTGTTTCATCAACTCACAAAACAATCTCCCTCATCTAACAGACTCTGTGGCCAGTGTGGCTTGCATATGAATACAGACTGTTTATAATTCAGGGGTCACAATAAACTTAAAAACCCCATGGAGAGACAGTGGTGGAATTATTTAAAACTTGTTGTGAAAACACCTGTCTTTTTTGTTGTTGGGAGTATGACATGCAGCTTATTTAAGGACTGAGTCATGAGATGATGTTTTTACAGTGATTTCACAACAGCTAGGGGGTGTTGTTAGGGCAGCCAGAAAACTTTCATCAATACTATCATATAATATCATAACACCATTTTATGTGTTTTCAGGCTAAAGTGAGCAAGAGATTTATATTAACATAAAATTTCAGGTGACAGGTAAGTATACATGATTATCACAGGTGTGCTGCTTCGACCAATTAGAGTTGCCCTGTTATAATAGTCATAATAATAATAGTCTGGTTACCTTACATTGTAACACACACCCATAATCAAATGTATGCTTTGGAACAAATATGTATTAGTATTGATTTGAAGTATTTATATATTTTTTTGCAAAATGACATTTTTTTTTTTACTAATATTGTTTTTCAGGGTTGTAATTTTCTCTGTTCCCAAAAACTGCATGCACAAACTTTTCAAAATAGAAGCAGATTGCTAGTATACAAAAAATAAGACGAAGGATTATAAGATTAAAAATATCAACAGTATTATCAAAAGAAATGTTATCAGTCACATCAACACATCACCAGGTCGTGCCAACAATTAAATTAAATCCATTCGTTAAGTCCGGCTCATTAAAACCTAATGAAATAAAGATGTGCATCCTGTTAAAATGAGCAATTAAAACTGCAGGGGAAAATGTATGAGAGTCGTTAGCTGCACTAAGTTAATGGGCTCATTCCTGCACAAACCTATCTGCAAGTTGGGTGAAAATATGACTCTTGCACGGGTAATAAACTGCGTGCACGTTAATAACACGCTTGGATTTGGTGCAAACTGGTGCACAATGTACTTAAAAGCCAGATTTGTGAGCAGGGAACCGGGTTTTGAGGAGCTCACTGAAACTACGAGAAACGAGCCAATGCAGCTAACTTACAGCAACACGAGCAAACAGCCAGTCACGATTTGGGTAGAACATGAGAATAAATTGAAAAAATACCTATTACATCAGTGTTGGTTGAAGAAAAATGAAGGTAAAAACTTGACTTAAAGGGCTTTAACTCCTCTGCAGTGGGGCTCCGGCATTAATGTCTGGATATAGTGCGTCACATTAAAGCCACAGTTGGTCGCCGAACCCCGTTTAAAAAGGAGGCAATTTAAGAAAAAAAAAAAAACTTAAGCTACAATCTCTAAATCCGTCCGAGCAGCGAACCCACACACCGACACCTCCCACCGGGCACAGGAGCCAAGTTCGCCCGCTGGTGTCTCGGCGGCTGTGGAGCTTCTTCTCAGTCCGTCTCTGTGTTGTCTGTGTCCGGGTCTGCAAACCGCCACCAACGGCTCTCAGCCAAAGATGCTAACTCCTCATCCGGCTCCACATCCCAGGCCGCTGCTTCTCGGCTCGTCTGCTGCGATAAATCCACAGATTGTTCCCCCGTTTTCAAGCCGTCCGGCGGCGGCTCCGTCTGCTCTCCGCTCCTCTCCGGCGATGACTCGACAAGGCGACGGCAGGACTTTCACACGGACGAGCCGCGTCAAAGCGACCGCCATTAAGCAGGGTGATACCGGAAAAGAAGCGTTCTTTCAAAATAAGACGGGCGCGCTCAAGAGAGAATCAAGTCAATCAAATCAAGTGTTTAATGCATGTTTTATTTTAGGCTACATGAGCACATCCTGCTGCTCTTATGCTATTTATGAGCTCCACACCTCCTATTTGTCCCGTGTTATTATTCTGGAGAGGACAGGAGTGTCCATCTGTTTGACCTGGCAGAGATCCAGCTGTGTCCCAGCTGTGCCCAATCCAGGAGGACAGGAAACATCTCTTACCTTTTTCCTGGTTCGCGTCAAGACCTTGAAACTCACATACTTTCAGAGACAGATGTTGAAATAAATTTTTGACATAATTTTATTTCCCCCTCATTTTTTAAAACTGATTGTTGGTTTTATCATTTTTTAAATTATGTTTTTACTTCTTGTCTACTTTTCTAAAAATTCTCTGCTGACCCAAGTAACTGCAGCTATTCAGGTAGTGAATGAAATATGTTTGTTAAATTAAATTTAAACGTAAACTTTGTTAAGTTAAATTTATATGTGGTTTCCCTAAATTTAGTAAGCCATTTCTATGCGTATTGTCCTATTAATCTTGTATATGTTGGCCTCTATAAGAAAACTGGGTTGATTACTGTTAATATTCACTAAAAGCATATTTATTTGTATTAAAAATCGTGGATGCAATTGTGTCAATTCTAACGTAGTGCACATTAAAAAATACCATTATGACACTAAGACAAGCATTATCTTATCTCACTATCACTACTTGTTTAAATTAACATATAGTAGTGATTAAACATATTGTCAAGCCAACGTGACAAAAATGCTGCAGCGCATTCATTAATAAGAATTTTATGTTGGCAGGTCAAACCGGAAGTACAATTGTTTATTCTGGTGAACTTATTCTGGCGAAGCAGAGTCAAACTCCTGTATGAAGAGCTGGTCAACAGCTGCAGAGTGAGGCAGCACATGTACTTCATCATGCTTTTGTTTTATATCTCTGACATGTTTGACTCATCCATAGTCAACCTTTCTGACTGAGTCTCTCTCCTCAGTGTGTGTTTGTGTTTGTGTGTGTGTGTGTGTGTGTGTGTGTGTGTGTGTGTGTGTGTGTGTGTGTGTGTGTGGCCTTCACTTGCTCACTCTCACCCACTCTCCTCATCACTACCTCTCCTACCAGCTCTTGGCTCTTCGCAAAAGTGAAATCCCACCTACATTTTAAATATAAATGACCCTTGGACAAAAATTTGACTCTTTACTATTTCAAAAACATACTTCACATTTGTTTGCATTCTTCCTCCAGATACTATTGTGAAAATCCAACCTGCCCTATGGCTGTGAACCTTCCCGACAAATGTATACACTCATTGTCATATCTTATCAAATACAGCTGTTATCTAAGCTTCCACTGCTAATAGCAAGATAATCTTCTCAGTATTGCTGCTACGCAATAAGCAAACAATGATAAAGACTATGGCTGTTTTCATACCTGCGACTCTCAGATGCCCCATCGTGCATGGACACCAACAGGGTCATGAACTTGTTGTTTTGGATTTTCACATGAGCATCAGGGGGTTAATATTAGTCTGTGTGTTTCAGTCCAGAGCAAATCATTCAATCTGGGACCTGAGTCGTGACCAGAAAAGGAGTGAGGTGGTGGCGGTGGTGGTGGTGTGCACACATGTTGCACATGAAGCTATATGCCAGGTTAACACAAAGGCATGACAAACTTCCTCTGTCAAAATGACTGATTTATTCTGCTCTCTCTCTATCTGTGTTTGTCCTAACCTGTCCCTGGGTTGACCTGAAGGCAGAATGTTAGCCCACATACTTGACAGACTCATTCCGGTCCACAAAGTTGAGGGGACGCTGAACTGAAAGTGGCGCAGTCACACCCGAGGACCAAAGCATGAGGCCTCAGTGAGGTGACCTGAGACCTGAGCTGCACCATGATGAATCCACATTTCTACTTCAGCTCATGTAGGAGACACCTCATTACACTGTACTGTGCAATTTTTTGAGTGTGTTATCAGTCTCATCTAACTCCTGGCAAGAAGGCTATAATAAGCCAAAATGTTGAACTGTTCCTTTAACTTTATGGCTATAGCAACTTCCTAAATGACAAATTTCCATTCCTGTGAAAAGCTCCATGCGTCCAACGGAGCAGAACATATCAGAGTGAATCACATTTCACTGCTCATCCTCACTGACTTATACTGTATCTGAGCAATCTGGAAGGAACTGCAGCTCATTCCTGGGCTGGAATCATTGCACTGCTGTCACTTTGGATGTCAATGTCATTTCTGAAATCCAAATGTTATGCATTGGTTTTGACTCTATTGAACTATCTTCATGGCTGTCCAAGGTCTCAGGTCATTTATGTTTGAGGAAGAAGGTGGTTATGTGAGTTTGACAGACAGCTCAAACAGCAGCAATTAATTAGCTGAGAGATGGTGACAACATGAGCATTCGTTCACTGACTGGGAAAGCTTCAGTCAAAGACCAAAAGCGACATTTTAACCTCTTCCCCTTTTGTCATTTCCTCTCTGTGCCCCAGTCACCTAGTTTAATCTCTCTTTCAATCCAACATGCCTTAATCTGAACTTCAACTTGCTGTTTACAACCTGTTCTTCTGTCTTCCACAGAACTCTGGGGTGGATTTCATGATTGGTTAAGAAGAATGTCATCATGTGATTTTTTAAAAGATAAAATTTATATATATATATATGAAATAGCTCGTAAGATATTGTCATGCCAACACCAATGTCTGATAAGCAGCTATGTTGACATCCACACCTGGATTATCAGGATACAGTCCTCTAAAAACAGCACTGTTGCTCATTTTTAACATCAGAAAGACAGAACTATTTTTAATGAAAGTGGTGAGGAAATTCAGAAATTGTTTTTTTTTTTAATCTAGTTTGCATAATTGCTTCCTGCTATTCCTCCCTTTGGCTACAGTCACTGAAAAAAAATGTTATAATGTATTATCTCCATGGTTCACTGATATAAGTAAGACATTTGGAGAACATTTTCTATTCTTATTTATTTCCAGTTGACCTTTTTGGTGAAGACACATTATCTGTTCAAAACTCTTATTATTCATTTGCATTTACAGAGGGGGGTTGTTTAAAGTGCTGCAGCACAGTAGTTGCTCTCCTGACTTCCATTATGAAATTAAGGGTTTCTATTTATCATAATGGATATGTGCATGTTGAGGGAGTGCCTGTACATGTCTGGTTCTGGTTCCTGCAAAAGAAGAGGCTTGACAAAAAAGAATATGTAGAGGGGAAATATGCAAAGAAAGACTGCTGACATGGCAGTGTGTGTTTGAGTGTGTGTAAGCGTGTGTGCTGCTCCAGCTCCCATATGAAGCATGCAAACGTGCAGACTCTTCTTCAGCCCTTCAGCTGCCATCAATCAGTTCCGGATGAGAACATTTTCATGTTGCGCTATAAAAACAAAACCTGTCTATTGACATGCGTGTGTTTCCAGAGATCTGTCAGTCTGTTTTAAATTTACTGGTTCCCCCATTTTTCAAAAGATTATGGTATTACCTCCATTCCTCTGTGTCTCTATGTGAAAATGTCATTGCATGTTAAACACATGGTCCCTCCATTTTGGCATGTGTTGTGCATGTGCGTGTGTGTCAGTTGCTGCAGGTGAGAACTGATAGATTGTCTGTTCTGTTAAAGGACAAAGTGTGACCGCTGTTGACCCAGCTTACTAATGTCAGTGAGAATTTGTCCTTCTTAACAAGTTACAACAGGTTGGATAACTTGTCGAAACTCACCTCAGGGAAGCAAATTAGGCCTCTCTCTTTCTCGCACTCTCTCTCTCTCTCTCTGTCTCTCTCTCTCTCTCTATGGTCTTCTTCTCTAAAATAAACACAGATTGCCGAACAGTATGTGCTGACATCGTTCACCATCTTCCTCTCTTCGTATCCTCCCGTCTATTACTTTCATTACTTTTTTTTTAATCAGGCTTTAATGAAACATTATTACACATTACAAGTAGATTTTTACAGTGTGATACAACACAATGAGGACAGAATCGGGGCTTTTCCTTCCTAAAGCAGTTTCATTCTGTGATTTATTTTCTGCAATGTAAAGACTAATCATCTACCTGAAAATCAAAACCCACAATATCACACACACACACACACACACACACACACACACACACACACACACACACACACACACNCACACACACACACACACACACACACACACACACACACACACACACACACACACACACACACACNATTCCATCCAAACTGATTTCTTTCCTCAGTTTTGTGGATCTGCAACATTGGACATGCATTCCTTCTGGACAGAGGGACCTGATTGGTCCATTTGTCTTCCTCAGCACACTGCTCAGTTTCTCTCATGTTCTGTAAAATGTGTGATTCTTCATCCTCCATCTCCACAGTACTTTTTTTTTACTCTCATGGGTGTTCCCAGAGAGCTCCCTCTGTTTCACTCCGTCTTCCCTCCTCTCTCTTATTTTTGTTCTCCCAGAATCACTGAAATAATCTCTTTGATCTTATTTCCTCCTCCTTATTTTCCTCACCCCCCCCCCTCCTCATTCTCTCAGCTGTCTTCACTTCTCCCTCTCTCTCTCTCCCTCTCTCTCTCTCTCTGTCCTTGGTGAGCTCATTTCCAGGATGTGTGTGATGTCTACTGTCACACATGTGTTTACCGTCAGTGGTGGCTGAGGAGGGAAGAGGAGAGGAGAGGAGAGGAGAGGAGAGGAGAGGAGGGAAGAGGAGAGGAGGGAAGAGGAGAGGAGAGGAGGGAAAATGTGATTAGAGATGTAGAGCAATTAAAGAAAAGAGAAAACCAAAGAAAATAATTACCCACTTTGATCTCGTCCCATAGGGAATGGCTTTGTTTGACCATGTCTCTAACTTGTTTTAATAGCACATCGATATAATGACTTGCCTATGGGACAAAATATAATCACAAATAATAGTTTATTTTCACCTCTTGGAAATCCCTTTCATGGGGTGCATTATGTTAGTTGAAAACAGTGTGTGTCATGTTAAAGTTTAGTTTTTAAATACATTCAAATACATATTTCAATCCCAGAATTACCCGGAATTTCTACCAAGAAATCCACTTCCTTTCTCTGAGGAGAATCAGTGTGGGAACTCGACATCAGTCTGTGTATACCTGTCTGCACCAGTGTGTGTGTGTGTGCATATCCTGTAGACTACATTCTGCACCAATTCAAAGTCACGTTGTCCAAACCACAGTTGTCATAGATAGTGTATGATCTCAATTTACAGTAATGTTAGGTGATAAAATAGGCTAACCTTTCAGTCAGCTGATGCTTCTTCCAATTACCTTCCAGCTTCTCATTGTAAAGTGGCAACTTACAGTAAATGTGCACAGCTAAATCCTGTTGTATGCTTTGCCAAAACTGGAGGGCGTAAGGGCATTCAACAGGTGGAAAATATTTCCATATAATTTAATATTTGAGGATGACATCATGGACACACCATTTTCTGATTATCTACAGTTCTGCTTTAAAAACTAATTTCCTGTTTCCTTGTCAAATAAGTAATGTTTTCCTGGGAAGTAATGACTTTAAAGCCATGTGTCCTCACTGTTGCAGAAATAGACCAATTTTCATTTGATGCTGAAATTGCAGTAATTTTGGATACAACAAAAGCAGTTTCAATGTTAAAAAGAGGCGTTTTATTTCCAGAGCTTGAATATCACATATGTGCATGTCTATTTATTTTGTCTCTCTCACTGCCTTTGTCAAATTTGTTTTTTCATCAAAGCCTTCCTGCAGCGACAGAATCATTCACATTTCATTTGCAGCACCTTTTGAAACGGCCATGCTCTATAAATCGCTGCAACTACAGTCCTCAACCTATAAAGCAGTTTAATGGGTGCTGCAGGGGTCCAGGGCAGTTATATTGGTAGGAATCAATCGTCGACCCATTTTACCTCATAACAGTCCTGGTTTCTCGAGCATTGCATCAGGACCAAATTCTCCTCAGTGCTTTGGTGGTTTCCTTAAAAAGTAGGTTGTTTAGCTTTGACCCTTAGAAAACACACCTTGTCCCTGATAAGAAATAAGCATAAACCCCTTTAAAACCACAACTTGTTTTGACATTTAGTAGTTCATAAGGTCATATTGGACGTAAATGTTTGGAATATTATTTTAACTCCACTATATCCATTATACAAATACAATTTTAAAAAGCAGGTTTCAACTTACTTTCGACAAAACTGAAGAAGTGTGTTGCTAATTTTACTAAATTCTTTTGAGGTGTTTCAGTTTGTTGGTCAAAAGTCATAAAAGAAAATTTAATGTAATTCTTTGTTGAGCAAATTATCTCTACTTGTGTTGAATTAAAGGGATCATTATTTTTGCTGAACACCATCATACGGCAATAGAATATATAATAAGAATATATAAATGTTGAACCGCTGAGCAGGTGAACTACATGAAAGCACATGTGCACAGGTGTGATCATATATGTTTACATACAGGTCTGTTGGAGTGTGTGTGCAGGCACGTGAGTCTTTGATCTGATAGTGGACACCGTTATCAGCTGGTATCAGAAGCTTGGATGAGCAAAGTCGCTCTGTTTAACTTTGAAGTGGGTCAGCCTACCTGTTGAGCCAGTGTGTGTGTGTGTGAGTGTGTGTGTGTTTGCATCCCTGTGATGAAGCATAAAGGGGCTTTTATCATGGACAGAATAAGAGACTGGCACTGTCTGGTTAGTGTGTGTTTGTATGTGCATGTGTGTATAGAGGCAGAGGTAGAAAGCGGGAGATCAGCGCAGCCTGGTACTCAGCTGCTGAAGCCCTATCTTTGTGTGTGTCTGTGTATGTGTGAGAGAGAGAGAGAGTACAAATGAACGAGACAAAGACTGATCGCACAACAAAGAGAGAATGACAAAGACAGACAGAGGATTGTGTATGTCCCAGTCAGTATCATTATACAAAGCGTCACGCGTCGCCACAGCTGATTTTAAGTCCTTTGGAAAAGGTCCTAGTCAAGTCTCAAGTCATCCCACATGTCGGAGCAAGTCTCAATTGACTGCGAGCCCTGCCCCCGTATTAACTGCGGCTGTGCCTGTCAACCTTTACCTTCACACACACACACATGCAGTTTTACAATGATAATGGTGGCAGATTAACCACTGAAAATACTTTAATGATTTAATGAGTCCTGATTTCAGGTAGTTAAATGCTGGCAAACAAAATGACAACCAACCCTTTATATTAACTATTTAATGTTTTCAGTTGACTTGTTTTAATGTGGGAACCCTGTGAAACAATCAATATGCACTTGATGGTTACATGATATCAAACTGAAAAGAGGCCAAAGTTGCGTGTTGGTGTCCTCACCTTCCATGCTCCAGACACCGACATAAAGAAACAGTGTTGTTCTTGTATTTTAGAGCAGAGCACTAATATGATAAGCATTACAAGGAAAAATGTACAATCAGACAGTGATTTTGTTCTGATGCAACCTTGTGTCACTGCTCGGCTTGTTCACGTTATCAAACAGGATGTTTCCACTTTCGAGATGATAAGCTTTTATGGTGAGAAACAGCAGATATGTCTGAAAACATAACAGTCAGGTAAAGAGTTTGGATAGCTGAGTAAACTCCAGTGGGACAGTACAACACTGTGGACGTGCTTATCATGAATGATACTAATATGTAAACCAACAAACTAATGCATCTTCTATTAGAGCAAATACACAATTTCTACACTTTTAGTCTTCAATAGCAAGAGTGCCACTCCTACTAGAGCCCAGTGCAAACCTCTTAGGCAAACCTATGATCGCTCTGCCGTGATTGGATAACTGAAGGGGTTTCTTTTCACGCTGTAACAAATACTCCAACACACTCACTGTGATAAAAGCTGTGCTTGAAGCTTATATAAACTGAAAAAGCAAGGGTGTTGTGCAAGTGTTTTCTAAAACGCCATCGCTTTCCCACCAAATGTCTTATAAGACAACTTGTAAATTCACCTCTTTAACACTTTATCACCATTTGTTGCATAAATCGGCTAAATCTAAAACAGATTTGAGCAGCAAAGGTCTTGATCGCGATCGTGCATTTGCACCTGGAAGCATCCGCACGTTACATAAACCCCATGATTTCACTCACCTTTCCCCAGAAGCGAAAGCGTTCACAAACAACATGAGTCATTTCTTAAATGGATTCAAACGACCACAGGCAAATCGCAACTGAAATTCGCTTACATGGAGATCTATTAAAACCTTCTACACACAAATGAAAGCTATTCCCATTGAGGATAATGAGCGGCGTAAACAAAAAAGCCCGTGCAGCAGGTTTTGTTAGTGTGTCGCAACATCGCCTCACGACTTTGTTTACAGTCAAGCAAAAGTGCTACATCAAGAGCAGAAGCGGCACAAATCCCCCGGAGGCTTTATATAGCTTAGAGGAAGAAAATATTATAGGATTAAGCAAGTGCAGTTATGAGCTTTACAGCTTCTGTTTTAGCTTCCACACATATGTACAAGCACCAACCAGTCAAGAACGCCCTTGATGAACTGCGTCTTGTTAAACCACAGCCTTCGCCCTAAAGTGCTTCTTCTTCTTTGCTTCGCTTACAGACGTGTACAAACCAGAAGAGCGTTTTCTCTGCTGGATCACACACTTATCCGTCTGTCAGTCATCACACAGGAGAAAGAAAGATGTTGATCGTGTAGCTCGAGCTGTTTTATCTACACAGCAGTTTTCTTTCTAGGACAAACTGACCGAGCTTTAACTGGCGTCTTCCAAAGTCTCTCTGTTTCTAGGAATCGAAGAATGAGAGGGTTTGGCTGCACAAGAAAAAACTCAGCTTCTAAGAACAGTTAAAGACAAAAAATTCCACAGGCTTAACAGTTTGTTTATAACCACACATTTAGGGATTCATTTGGAATCTGTTGCTCAAACAGTCCGATGATCCAACAGTCAAATAGTCCATTATGTGCAACTGAATAGTAGCTATTCAAACCCAAAGCACCTGAAAGTAGAAGAAGCCTAATTCTGGAAAACCACAAAAACCAAAGGGCTTCTTGGACAGTGTCAGCTGAGTTTAGGAGAGTTCCTGGAAGCTGTTTGAGATGAATCCATTATGCAAAAGAAAAATGCAGCTCAGACCCATGAGCTCTGTCCAAATGAATGTCAGCACTCAAACATATAAGGTCTGTTGTTCTATACATTTGTGCTTGTGTTTACCTTTGTTGTAAAGCTATGGCAGCTTCAAGCCACCAATACAGTATGCACTGGTTTAGCTCAGTGGTTACTTCGAACAACAAATCTTCCTGTAGATTTCGTCGCTCTCTGTCCCTCCCCGGGTTCGAACCACGAGTGCTGTCCAGTGTATTTTTTTTATTTTTTTTGTTAATGTCCCTGAGGGATCTCCCCAAGGGATTAATAAAGTCTTCTGCCTGTCTGTCTATTGGAGAGCGCTTCAAACAGATGGCTATTACGCTACTTATCTCAGGAAATGAATCACAGTGCTCTTCAGCTCTGTCAACACGTAATGAAGATTTGTTGCATTTTCATTAAGTGAGATAGATGGAGAATGGGCGAGTTTAACAGTATTTATAATCCTAGCAAAATACAAGTATTAAAATTGCCTGAAGAGAAATATGATACACCGAGTTACATGTTTGATTTTTTCACCCCTAAGTGATAAGTCTTTACAAAGTGGGACAAAGGTTTGCTACTGTGTGTGTGATGTTGCATTCAGGTACACTTTAACTAATGGAGTTCCTGCCACTGAGGTGATCATTTTTTTGAGGATTATGAGCTCTCAGCGGTGTGTTTAATCATTGCTGACAGCTACCTTTCCCCTCAGGACACTCTGTGTGTGTGTACACTTGGACAAGAGAGAGAGAACAGACACGGTTCATACCTTTATCTTCTTCTGCCGTCCAGTGATCTGATATGTGTAAATGTGTTGTGTTTTTTGTGTATTTGCTTTCGCTATTTTACAGTTTAAATTTCCCTGTCATGCTAGCCTGTAACTTCTTGGCTGTCTCTCCCTTTGCCTGTCTTCCTGTCTTCAAGGTCAACAGCACATTCCTGTGTCTCTTCAGTCTCACAAAAGACTGTTCAACTACAAAATCTAATAAACCTTCATTTTCATTTTAAGATGTTTCATTTTTTTTGATGCACTGGAAGAGTCCTCATCTTTCCTCTCATACCCAATGGATAAATGATGCCTTATTCATCCTTTGGGAAATTAGAAAAAAATTAAACTTTGAGATCTGGATGCTGTCCTCATCGACCCCTTCCAACATCCTGCACCTCCTGACCAAGTCCTGCTTTCCCCATTTTTAATTTTTTTTGTTATTTTCTTCTACATCTTCAAATTCAAAACACTGCTGGTGAAAATGGAACCTACATCAATCTGAGCCTCTTTTGCATTAAAGCAACACTATGCAACTCTTGAAAGAAGAGAAACACATTCTTCTTCTTACACATAAAAACTTTAGTTCATGAGCAATAAAACATGACTCATGAGGTTTTGTCAATCCGACCGTACCTGGTCTGCTATGACCAGCGCCTCATGTTGGTTAACTTTAATGTCACCAGGTCACCTTTAAAATTCTTCTCTGCAACTTACAAAATATGTTTCTCACTCACCTCTAACAGTACGAAGCCGGGCAGAAAGTTTTCACGTGTCCAGGTTTTGAGTATCCGTCTCTAAGGCTCCTGATCCCACTTGGCCCATCTCCTGTGCTCATAGTATCTTTGGGTCCCTGTTCCAGAGCCTGGGGACCCCTCATTTAGAGAGCTGTAAACTCCCAACAGTGGAGCCTCAGTGCTTTTTACGAGAAGACGTCTGACCTCGGTTAACTGAACAGAAATACAGCAGAATGTTTTTGTTGAGCAAACAAGCACAAATAGACACAACTCGGTAAAGAGTCTCGAAAAGAGTCACAGACGGGGACAAAACTGACTTTAAACATGGAAACGGTCAAATACTTATTTGCCTGGTTGTCAGTAAGATGGTTCATTTGGTATATTCAAGTATTTTTACAACCTCGATTTGGTCCAGAGCGAGAATAGAGAGAGAGACAGAGACTGAAAGTGAGAGAGAGAGGGAAAGCGGGCGAGACCAGGATGGACTGAATGAGCCGTTTGTTTGTCCCTCTGCTGTCCTCCCTGGCCTTGCCTGGTGCTCGGTGCCTGGCGTCCAGGGTCATTTCCTTTCATAAGGACCACTGCCATCCTCGCATTAGCATTTTCTCTGCTGCGGGGGCAACAGTCGAGCGTGCGAGTGTGTGTGTGTGTGCTCGGTCGCTTACTCGTTACGGGGCCTCATTATGCAGGGACTTGGGAAGACCGAGAGAGGGGAGCAGGGCCGAGACATCGACCTGACATCGCTGAGATCCACCATGCCAGCCAGCGGCCCTCTGCAGGTTAGTGCACCCGGAAAGACAGAGACACAGAGGGAGAGGCGGGTGGAGACAGGGAGAGAAGGAAAGAAAGGAAGAGAGAGGAGAAGGAATGAAAAATGTAGACTGTAGATGTGTCTTACTTTCTGACCTCTCCTGCAACCTCTGTCTCTTCCTTTCTGTTTCCTCCTCTCTCTCTCTCTCTCTACCACTCTTCCCTGCACTCTCTCATGTCCTTTCCCTCTCTGAATCGCTGCTCCTGTCTTACCTTTGCCACAGAGCTGTGGTATGTCCTGTCTATGTGAGAGCTCAGGATCAGAGGGTCGCCGTGCCGCTCTCTGGGTTCGGGCTGAGCGTCTGAGACTGAGTTACGATCTCAACATCCATCAAATATCAATTAGGGCCCGGGTGCAAAGGCTAATAAAGACCTCGAATGAAGCAGCAGGTCAACAGAGCAGGTACTCACTAATGCCAAGAAGAAGAGGTGAAGCTAGGGTTGTGGAGATATGGTGTTTGAGAAAATGCTTCTTTTTTCTGAGGCATATTTGTGTTAATCTTGATCAATGTAAGTCTTTTTTTAGTTCTTTTTTTTGTGGCAATATTCAATCCCATCATTCACTACAGTCATTCACTACAGTCATTCACTACAGTTTTAAGTATGCACACAGACTGTCTAACACACACACACACACACACACACGGTGGTGTCTGTTGCGATTCATCATCCGTATCAGTGTCAGGACCAGCAGTGTTCCTGCCCCTCAACCAGCAGGGATATCAGTTACTGGTATATTTAGCTACACAGTCTCCAATGAACAAAGTGCTATTACTCAAGACAAGCTCTCTAAATGTGAGATGCTATGTGTGTGGGTGTGTGAGTGAGACAGTGACAGATGTGGGAGAAATTGTGTACAGTAGCTGAGTGGGCGTATGTATACATGTTAAAGTCCCATTCGCTCCGAGGCCGTCCACACTGCATTTACATAATCAGAATATTTCACAGTGGGTGAAACCTGCAGCAACATTGTCTTGTTCGCTTTTTCAAATTTTGTTCATTCAGTATTGCTGCAGAAGCACATTTCTCACTTTCTCTCATCTCAATGTACTTTTTTCATGTTATGTGAATTTTATATATGTGTGTCTAAACCAGCTCTTTGTGTGTGTGTCAAATAAGTGCCAGATGATCGAGTCACAAGTTTGATCAAACGGTGAAAACATGCTTGTTGTAAATCAATCATTTAAAAAAGATCAGAACTAACAAAATAAACTTGACTGAAAAAAGTTGTGGAGCAGTGAAAATCTCACATCTGTAATTTCAGCTCCTGTCAGCAGGACGACAGTTGCAGCAGTTTGTACCTTGTGAATTTATGCAGCAGCAAAAATAAGGTTGTTTACCTGCTTGCTAACCACCTCCAAGTTTACCACCGATGAATGCTGCTTCTGTTCATTCATTTAACTCGGTGAACTCAGTTTACACTGGAATTATCACACATGCACATGTATTTCAATCCATGAATTTCCCGCTCATGTTTTGCTGAGTTGCATTTGCATATTAGAGAAATATTAAACAATATTAGCACATATACATTAATGAGAAAAATGGGTCTGGTGAAGTACTCAGTGATTACTGTAACCACAGAAAGATACAGAAAGTTACAGAAGCTGAAGCAGAGGCCTAGTGTGTACTTTAACAGCAATTAGCAAGAATTAAAATGACTAATATATATAATGCTAGTGACGACCAAGACCACCACAACTGCTGGCAGAGTCGAAGGCCTCGCTCCATTAATCACAGATAAGCTGAGAACGTATAGCGCCATCAGCCACCAACCGCTTCAGGACCGATCATATCATGTGGCTCAGAATGTAAATGTTTACGTTCACAGATGCCAAGTCCTCGCCACAACTATTCACTTCAGCCATGGTGGCTTAATCACAGGCCGACAGATGTGGAGAGAGAAACGTGTGATCCCCGGAAAAGCGGAAATGAGTGTATGTACAGTATGTGTGTGTGTGTGTGTGTGTGTGTGTGTTTAAGCAATGGCTCTCTCAGCATGATGCTCGTCAACATGTCAGTGCCTGTGTGTGACACTTTGTGATTGATGCTATCGTCGCTACATCATGCATCTCATATGTCTCTTAACAGACAGATGGATGGCTGATTGCTGCTGTACTTACGGGTTAAGATGCAGCCAGTGTGGTAGTGTGGTATATGTTAGACTAAGAGCCAGGGACAGTGTGAAAAGACTGTGCTGTAGGATGCCAGCTATACAATTACATGTGGTTTTAATTACAGTCTGGAACCTCCTGTTGATGCATATGGCTCATATACTGTACATAGCAAGTCATGCAGCCAGTCTTTAAACTTGATGACATCACATGTGATCTCTTCTTGCCGTTTTACACTTTGTTGAAGGCAAAAACAACCACAAAAACACTTTCACCACAACATTGACTCAGCAGCTGCTCCGGAGCTTTCGGTTATGTCACATGATCTTCCTCAGCAGCTGGAGATGCCCGGTTGTCTTGTTGTTTCCAAGGTCGAGAATGAACTTTCAAATTCAACTTTTACTGTCAGCCAGCGTGGACGAGAAGTCCTGAAAGAGGACAGTCAGTATCTGCTGAGGAAGATGAAGTGATGTGATCAAAAGCTCCAGAATGAAGAGGACCATTCGCTGATATTAAGATCAAGAACAGTCCTGACCATGCATAGCTTTTGGAATGACTGATTTATGAAGATTCATAAGGACGCTTGTTAAGTTTTTGCAGTGGTGAATGTAACAAAGAACATTTACTTCAGTACTGTACTTAAGTACGATTTTTAGGTACTTGTACTTTACTTGAGTGCTGTCTTTCTATGCCATGTCATACTTTGATTCCACTACAGTTTCAGGGAGACATATTCTACTTTTTACTATATTTGACACTTTTAGTTACTATTTTTAGTCATATTTTATAATCAGTTATAAATAAACTGTCTAACAGTATGTACAAGTACAGCATTAATTATTTGATTGACAGAAAATGAATTTGCAAGTATTTTAAAAATTGTCATTTCAAATTCACAAATGTGAAGGTTTGCTGCTTTTCTTTTCAATAATTTTAATGATTGTGAGTTTGTTTTTGTTTGTTTGTTTTTTAAACAATTTTGAGGTTGAATACTTTTACCTTGTGAGTATTTTGGCAGTGTGCTATTAGTAGTTGTACTGAAGTAAAGGATCTGAACACTTCCACCACCAGGATATGAGCTGTGAGTTGAAGCAGTCACAGAGGACTGTAAATATGGTTTGATGCTCGTGGAATTGCACTTGCTCTGTTTTCATAGTCTCTGAGTTCACGACGTCCTTTCAACATCCCGACATCATGCACTCAGCGCAGCTTCAAATCAAGCCCAAAGGAAAGCGTGTAATTTGCTGAAATTGGATTTATGAGGTTTTCACATAGAGTCTGTGAAGCTGCCATGATGAATCTATTTCTATGGTGTGAAAGCTTTACACCTCTCAGTCACTCTCTATGTATAGAGAGCAGCAACAGGGCGTGGAGGGCTGACACAGAACTAATAGGAATCACACAGCCTTTTGAAGCCTGGCAGTCGTGCTTCAAAGATGAGGTGTGGTGGGTTCAGCTCAACTCGACTTTACTGGCTGGCTTTTGGTTTTCCATTATCAGATGTTGTGCATCAATAAAAATCCACATCTGGTGCAATTGTTCAATAGTTATTGCGCTTTTCTTGCGATATGAAGAACTTCAACCCATATTGTTCTATGGTGCCATGGTATATCCATAAGGGTCATCAGTGTATACATGACACATTTTGATTGTGGTCCACTACATTTGTTTGGCAGCTACAGTTCCATTGCAGATTCAAACTAATAAGACAAAACATATTCAACTAATAATGATGATATCTTATTATAGGTTAAACCACAGAGCAGTATATAAACCTTTACCAGCTGCAACATTAAATTGATATACATGTTAATGATCAGTAATTATCCAATAATGTATTTTTTCTGAAATGATCCATTTTGCATAAAGAGTACTTTCATTGAGGTACTATGTAGTATAATTATACTATATTATTATTGAACTCTGGCTTGAATGCTGTAGTGACAACTGTGAGAATAACTATGCTGTGTAGAAACATAACCTCTGTAGAGTACTCAGCAGTTATGATGCTTCACCCAGAGCCAACTCCCTCTGCATTCACTTAAATTATATGAGTTCAAACATTCAAATGGAAGACAAAGCGAAATGCCGAATGCATGCAGAGTCAGCAGTTTAAGTTGTGAGCTGAGCTGAATGAGGTAAAGAGCTACAGCAGGCTGGACTCTCTTCTGATTTTACAGAAGATGATGGTGGAACTTGTAAGTTTTTAACAGCCTCCTCTCTTACAGCTGGGACATCCCATATATACAGTACTTATTAAGGACTGTTAGCTCGCTGACTGATGCTCGACTTCAGCAGCCCCATTAAACACCCGGTTTACAGTTCTGTAAAGAAACACAGTTCATGTCTTAATGGCAGGGCGTGAAGCACAAAATGAACATTTAAATCACAGCGACCCTGCAAACATGGCAGTTACGTATATTTCAGAGAAGTCATTTGAACTGGCCACTGAGTGACTGTGGCAGATGCCAGAAGGGAAAGGGTCAGTCAAAGTCCGGTCGCGTCAGTCACACCAAGAATAGCAATACTCATATTAATAATAGCCAAATAATAGGTCCACGTCATAACAATGGTGACGACTGTGTTTAACTTTATTCTCAGCTGTATTTTTGCTGAATAACAACTTGTTTACTGGAATAGTTTTGCTTTTATCCACTGGTTTAGTCTCTGGTTCTGTGTGTCCCTTCATGACCAACGTCCCTGTCATCTCCTTCCCACTTCTCTCACCTCCCAGAATACACTGCTGCCTCTCTGTGACTGTGCGTGTGTGTGTGTGTGTGTGTGTGTGTGTGTGTGTGTGTGTGTGTTTGTAACCCCGTCTTGGCCCCCACACCTCCACATGGCAAATGCCACATTCTGAGAGTGGGTGTGAAGTACGAGAAAGTGTGTGTGTGAGTGTGTGTACTTGTACATAGTGAGGACCAAAACAATTTTATTAACCAAAAAACGGAGGACTTGGTTTTAAGGTCATTTACAAATAAGTTTAGGTTGGAGTTAAACCTTTAGTTAATTCCTTTATGCATTGTTTCAATGAGGGTCCTCACAAGTATAAAAGTACAAGCATGTGTGTGTATGTGATTCCAGGAACTTTCATCTGAGACTCAGCTGACCTCATCTTTAAATGACTCTTGTTATGTAATTGCTGTGTAACATAATATTTGCTTTGTGCGTCCAAGCTGTGGTTCACATGTTTCATGTCCTTGTACGTTTGGACAGAAACTGAACATACACAGAGTGAGTATATTGACCCAGTTCAGACCTGCTGCTGTATGTCCACATGAGCAGATTCTGCTGAGCTGTGACTGGATTTCAGACTTGGCCTCGGAACATGTTTGAAGTCTGCCCCACTTGTCTTGTCTTCATTAGTGGAGGAGTTTCCTCTGCTGTCATGAAGAGGAATCTGTGACATGCAAGCTCTTTGTTCCCATCTGCTCAAAGGTAGCTGATGAAGACTGTGTGATATGGTTGAAAGCACAGGAAAAAGCCAGTAAGTTGAGATTGTTTTGTCAAACTACAATTTCAAAGACGGAAAGAGGAACTTCAAACTTTAAAACACGTGTTAAAAAAAATGAGGCAGGAGCAGTCAGATGCCAATAAACCCTCAAAGCGTTTGTTAAATTCCAGCGGAGTTTAGAGCTGTTTGCTCAGGATTGGCTCACATCCACGGCTACAGTCCTGCTAGCGCTCTTGCTAAAGGGCAAAATGAGGAAGAGACAAGTGCTGCCCTTTCATTTCCCAATCCAGATTTATCCCGCTGCTCCGGGAATCTAACCTTTGACCTTCCAGCTCGCAGGTCTGCTTCTCTCTCTCCTGCAGCACCTGTGTGAGTCCACATTCAGACAGAAAATATCAAAACATCACGTGAGAGTTTCCTTCAAAATGAATCTATGTGAGAAACATCGCTGACATATTTGGATTCAACCTTTTCCTCATTTCACTGCTGTTTTTACTGCGGCTGTCTGACAACAGAAACAGGAACACGTGGCTTCTTAATATCGGTGCCAAGCAGAAGTATGTCAGTTTCTGAGAAGTTGACGAAGCAGTTTTTCCTACTTTTACTATCTACTTTTGAAAAACAAACATAGACAGATGATATTTTCCAATTAGGTTCATGTGGACACACGTGTGTATTATTTTTGATAAACATATCTGAAATGCAATCTTTTATATCTTTCTTTCTGTTCTCTCTCTCATTTTTTTGTTTTTGTGTCTTGTTCCTTCTCCAGCTCTTCCTCATACATTCCTCTTCATCATCTTCTTTCTTTTTTCTCTATTACCTCGTTCCTCTTTCGCTCCGGTCCTCTCCTTCCTTCTTGGGGTGTGTGTGTGAGTGTGTTTTCTTTTCATTTTGGGGGGGAAATGACAGCTGACTGGGTTTGAATCTGAAACAGCCTTACGGGAAAAGAGCTCAAGTCGCTGCTGTTTGTGCGTGTGTGCAGAAACGTGAAAAGGTTTTCAGGAGGTTTAGGGAGTGAGCGTGTGCGGACAGAGCCAAGATGAGTGGTACCAGATGAAACTGTAGATCCCACCATATATAAACAATTAGATTATCACACACACACACACACATACCAGTCTCTCTGTCTCCTGCTCTGTCTCCTCCACAAAACCCACAATCAGTGTGTCACCGAGTGAAACACAGCAGATGTGAAGCACAAGTGTTCTCATCATACAGGCACAAATCCGCCCTTTTACTTCAATTTGAGTTAAATGTAATTATTCAGTGAAAGACTCTGAACCCGGCATGATATATTTCATAAAGACATTATTTGTCAAACTAACTAAACGATCAGCTTTAAAACCTTGAGCTGATTATTACACATGAAATAAATCACCGGGCTGCAGCTTCAGGCCAACAGTGTTGTGTCACACTTTTGTTCCTCATCCACTTGTTCCAGTCGTGTTTGCCAAGAAAGAACAGGAAACCCTCTCTGCGGTGCCGAGGCTCCCCTGCTGGGACGCTATAACTCACGACGCTCACACACACACAAACACACGGACACACATAAATCACAAATACGCACCGGAATTATAAATCCAAGTTCATCTTTTCTCAGGCTTTCCATTTTATACACACACCCTGCTCATAAAAACACATGTAGCTGTTTAATGGGTTTCTTTTGGAATTCATAAAAAATCTATTTATTTTCAGAACATCGCTTATCATGCAGCTACATTTAACTGCTGCGGTTTGAGGTGGCATTCGCTTCGTTTAAATCTGCAACTCCCAGAGGTCTAGTGTACTGCGCGCTGTACCTGGACGGAAGCCAAACACATGTAGGCACACATCTGTGGAAAAGGCACACGCACAAAAATAGACGTGTCATAAACAAACGGCATGCAGTGCTCGAGAGGCTGTGCGTGGTGGGCGTGTAATGCAAGTCTGTGCATTAAGTAGGAGTGAGGAGTGATCTATCAATCTTCTCACTGAACTCGTGGAAAGGAAGGAAAGTTCTCAAAATGTTGAATTCTTCCTTTAAGTGAGATATCAATTGGGAATAAACTGGTAACTTTCGGAAATCAAGGGAAAAAAAGGGAAATTTTGGCCACAAACCGACACTCACACACACATAGAAACACAGAGACACACACACAGAATCTGACCTCTTGTGTTTGTTGATAAAATGTGTTGCTATGCAAAGGGCTGCTTGCCAGTATGGCGTGTGTGTTTATGTCAATTCGGGAGGTAAATACAGACCTCGCTCCCCCTGTGTTTTCCCTCCCTCCAGCACGAGCGTTAGGTCATCGGATAAGACAAAGTGTGTGTGTGGGAAAGACCCCAGACATTTGTGTTTCTGGTTGGTCCTGAGTGCGGGTTTAAAAGTGTGTGTATGTATAAACCAGGCCAATTCAACTGGGCCGATCAAGTCAGACTGGTCGTTCGATCAGTGCTGTTTACTAATCAATACGATTTAAAACCTGAAAAAAAATGATGCTGAATTTTTTCCTACAACAGATGCTTTGAACCAGCAGAGCAGACATGCATTATTGATGACAAACCCAAGCATGCACCTTTTTGTCGCAAACAAAACAAACAAAAGTAGCTCACAAAAATAATAATTAATGGTAATTTGTTATACCATAATTAGCTTGGATAACTGATAACAATGCCGCCATTAACCCTGAAGAAAAGAAAAGCTGATGGAGAGTATCGTCGATTTCTGCAATGAGTGCACTTCAATATAAAGGAATATGGAAAGACTTCAAAATAAGGTATCCCAGCTTTAATGCAGTTTATTCATTGGGTTTAGACGTTTGCTCGTAAAACAAATCAAACACAACAAACTATGAGCGTAGTCATGTCGTCTTCAGTCAGTCTTGCACTAGCCAGCAGATGATCAGTAAAAAGAGGCTGTTAACTGTATGTGCAGAGCTTTTTTGTGCCTATAAAAAGTGAATCTTTACAGTTATTGCACACAAATCTTGTGAGGTCAGGGTCCTGACAGCAGCCTTTCAAGCCTGTATATAAGCATACGACCATTAGTTGAAACAACAGACTGATGTGGCTGCGTGAGGTCATTTGTGATTTTAAATGTGTTTCAGGAAAAAAAAAAGTGGGAGCAGGAGTGATTGAGGGAAAGAAGCAGTGTGGGAGGCGGGTGAGGTTCTGTCTTACCTCATCCAGCCCGTGACGCTGACGTCCCCGGTGCCTGCCGAGCTCGTGGGACTATTGTTGATTTCAACACAATGAGCTCAGGCTAAGAGTGAAACAAAGGCGCTCTGTTATTAATTGTCCTCTGTGTGAAGACCGAGTCCTGAGGGAATACACACTGCGTTTTCAATCAGTGTGAAAATCATTGCATATTCAAACACACATCTGGCAGATATTCAAGCATTAATTGGAAAAATATGACTTCTTTTTATGCTGTGTTGCCAAATTGCAATAGATGTTTTTATTTTTAAAAGACAGTGAGTCAAAGGAGGACGTGACTCTGGAGGAAATTGGCTATGATGTTGCTGTTATTAGCACCACTATTTTATGCTCAACAACATTATATAATGCATTTGCTTTGTCTGTATTACGACTTTCACAAGCACATAGCTCCAATCTCACATGTTGCGTTTTGTAGCTTCCTCATGACCGGACACATAAAAACCTTTCACAGCATGTTTTCTCAGCATTCTGAGTCTGTTCTGTCCAAATGTAAACATCATGTTTAGGAGCCTCTGAGGAGCTAAATAATGCCCTGACTGAGGGTTAGTCACCTTTACTGATCCTTTGTATTTATGTTTGTGTCTGTGTGCTTATGTGTGTGTGTGTGTGTGTGTGTGTGTGTGTCTTCAGAAATACCCGTCTGCCTTTTGACCTCTTCAGTGAAAATAAACAGCAATAACTGCTCTTAGACAAATAGTCCTTCAGCTCTTCTCAGAGCTACACACACAAAACCATTTACTAACATTTAAAAGATGAATTCAGTAGATTAAATAGATAAGTAGGTAATGTCTATTTTTACATACAATCTATATCAAGAACTATATCTATAAATTGATTTTTTTTTTTTTTACTTCCATTTTTTTCTCCACTTTTGACCAAACCAAAATATAATTGCCATGGAATTTTGTACAGATATTTACAGTCCCCAGAGATCACATCCTACTTTTGTAAACCTCTGATCTTCTCCTTTAGAGCCACTCACAGTTTTACATTTGTGCTTCAGAGGGAAATGTCTTGATAAATATTGCAGATTGGATTTGGCTAGATATTAAAGGACTGTGGAAGACAAACTCTAATGACTTCCGTGACCATGTGACTTCTCCTGTCGTCTCAACACTTTTATTAATTATTGCAATATCTGACAGCATCAGATGGATTGCTGTTAAATGATAACAACTTTGATCCCCCGACTTGTCTTTCAGCACCCTTATCAGGATGTGCATCTGAATGTTTGTGAGAGCAGAAATCAGACGCGACGCTGAATGTTGAAAGGTTCGTCTGAGTGGAAAACTTCCATCAGGACGATTAAGCACTTTAATTTCCAGCGGTGGTTGTGCATCACAGTCTTGCGGTTATCTGAAATTACACGAGCGGCTGTTGAAGCAGCTTTGATCAGAGAGGTCTTAGATCCGTGTTGATCATTACCACATTGCCACAGCAATACAAACTCCTGCGGTAACCAGTGAGCGAGACCGTGATTTTTCCTGTTTTCCTCTGTTTCTTTGGGGATGATAAGAGTGGAATAAAAGCCGGAGAGGAAGTTGTGATTACAGCATGTGGAACATCAGCTATAAATTATACTTCTGGTATCACCACACCGTTCCCATGTTTATGCCTTTTACTACTATAGTAAATCAGCTTCCCTGTATGTGTACAAAGGACACTGACTGCAGTAGTCACACAGGGATGTTGTATTTTATCTGTGTCAAACAGGGCAATAGATAGTTTCAGTGTCATAAAGTCACAGGAACTAACACTGTGTGCATGTGCGTGTCAGGTTTGTTTATTGTGCAATGTGGGCAGTTGCATCATCAGGACACGTGGACAGGTGTGTTTTGTAATGAGGAAGCACGTGTGTGCAAATGTTTGTTCATGCATAACACAGTTTTGTGTGTGTATTACATGTATTCTCACAATCCTCAGATCACACACAGTCACACTTCTCCTCCTCTGGGTATGTTCCTGTGTGTACTTTTGACATGTGACTTCGGACATGACATATCTATCCACACCTTGTCTTGTATGACTTACTTGTGTCAGGCACACTCTGACATAAAACATACAAGTCCTAACTGATCCACATGAAATTACCACTTGTTGCTTTTCCTCTCTCTGACACACACACACACACACACACACACACACACATCTATTTAGGTGAGACACTCACATAACACCAGAGTGAAGTGCAGGTTCAGGTGTATGTGCAGATAAAGAGAGAGCGACTGTGACCTTGCTGCGTGGTTGGTCATATCTGACTGGTTTAACAGGCATCCAGGTGCAGGTGACTGTTTTGTAAAGAGGAGTGAGCCACGCTCGTAAAGCATCTGGCTTCAGTAGATTTCCACCTGTCACACCTCAGGTAAGGAAAATGTTGGCAGCGATGGAAGTCAAACCAGCCGATTTAGCTTGTCTGCCACCGGTGGTTTAAATAGCTCTTCACTTACAAGCGTGATGCAAATGAGTTTACTGGAATAGCAGGTAGGCTGAGGCTATAAATGAGAGCCTGGAGAAGAGAGGTGTGGAGGGGTGAGATTAATTGGAGGTGAATATGAAGGGATGAGCTGATGAAATTAGGCCAAGGCGTGGTTCTAGGTTTATGTCCATGTGGTAACTATTGACCTAGTTAACACTAACCATTACTGATATCATTATTATAATATGGCTTGTTTTGGTTTTAAATTATTTATCATCGTTATTCATCAATCATTTTTGGTCATAATGGTACAAATGAAAGACTACAAGGTGACTTATAATTGCATTTCTGTAAAGTTGGAGTTGTGTATAAAATGTCCAACTTACTCCCAAAGTCACAGTGAATTTTTCGAAAATCCATAAAATCCAACTAAATTTTTCAATAGAATTCATCATTCAGTTCAATTTTTCCCACATTCAGTGTTTGTTTTGTTCTTTGCTGGAGTGTCTGTCTTCTGTCCCAGGCACTTTTTCGGAACCGGCCTCTGCACAAAACAGCAGCGTTCGTGGAAGTCAGGAAGCGGGAATGCCCACATACACACAAACACAGAGGAAGGAAGTGTGTGTTGTGGATGGTGATGAAGGCCGAACCATGAAAGCCAGGATGTCACACGTGGCCGAGGCCTCAAAGCATGTTCGCCTGAGGGAGGTTTAAACAGCTCTGGCTCATCTGTGGGGGGGGGGGAAAGCGACACTCCGGAAAGAAAGTGACAAAGAAAATATGTTCAAGTGTCACTCTTCCATCTCAGAAGCTTTCAGTTCACACCGTACCTGAGCTTCTAGGACACTGTCACATGCACAGTACAGCCATGTACAACATACAACATGTACACACACACACACACATCCTGCGGTTGTGTGCCCCTCCCACGCTCTTCTCGTCTTATTTATTTTGGATACAGGCACTCCACTGTGACTGCACGTCCAGATCACATTGTGGCAAACTGACTTTTTGGGTCAATGTATCACGATTACACCAAACAACATTGTTAGGCCACATTGTGTAATCACTGCGGTTGTTATTCTATTCCACAGCTTACATGACTCACATGATTGAGCTAATTCACTTTAAGCTTGTTGCTGTTTTTGATGCGTCATTGATTTGATTTTTTTTTTTTTTGTTCTCATGCCTCCAGTTTGCCAAATGCACTCAACAGAATATGAAGAATTCTCTCATACTCGGCCTATTCCTCCCTCAGATGTTACGTTTCTATCAGGGCTGCATGACAAAATGAAAACAAAGAGTCAACACATCTGTCACTACACATCACATTATGGCAACTGAACTGCTTGAAAGGCTGGAAGCCGGGCTGTATTGCGTCATGTATGGCTGGAAGCTGAACAACATTGCTGGCTTGATTTTACATGAAGGAGCAGCTGATTGACTCCAGGGTCAGACAGTTAATTTAATAGAGATTAAGCTCAGGGGCACCACTCAGACTACAGGTTATTACTCCAAGAGAGTGAATCCTGTGGCTTACAAGTGAGACATCGTGAGAGTGCTGGGACGCTGCTGAACGTGTTTATGTATAATATGTGTTTGTGGCGTCAAAAATGTGGGAAATAGATTAAGACAATAGTTCAAGTTTGATGCTTCTCATGTAAAAATCAGATTCTGTTTGAATATTCAGTATAAGGCTTTATCCCAAATATCCAAATAAGAAGTGGGATATGCCCATATGATTGCGGTTTTAAAAGCATTCTTTGGACATGTGCACAGTGCATGTGGGATATGTGTCTCAGTTGGGGTTTTGTACTGCACTTTGCCACACACGGCCTCTTGCCCATTCACAGTCCTCTCTGTGCGTTGAAGACAAATCAACTCTGCAACAGTTTGCAAAGCTGGTAGAGATGCATGCACACAAAAAAAGCCCACATTTATGGTGGGAAGAAGAAATGCAGCAACTTTTAAACATTATGAAAGATTGGACATCAGCAGGTCTTTGGATACGCACAAATATCGCAACACTGGATTTTTCCAGACGGTGGTTAAACAAATGTGATGAGGTTAATCAGAGAAGGCAAGGTTGCATGAATATTATTAGAGTATTGGTGTGTGTGTGTGTGCGTGTGTGTGTGTGTGTGGATAATATGTACCTCCTGTCTGACAATCCCAGGATCCAGCTGCTCCAGCCCTTCAACCTGATTGGTGCGGCACCTGGACAGCGGACCAATCACAGCCAATCACTAAGTGCAGCCCTACAAAAGCGCTGCCAGCTTGCCAGACATGGCGGCTGACTGCTGGTGGCAGCTCGCCTCTGTGTTGGAGTTTTCCACACTTTGAAAAAGAACTTGTGTTTCGCTCTATGTTTTGTGACACTTTGAGTTAACCTCTCTTGTTCTAGTTAAACCTCAGAAGTGCAGCCAGGCTAAACCCTGACTGAGGCTGTTTCTTTATTCCAGATGAATCATTGTATTAGCTCACACTCAGGCTGCTGTTCCCTCTGTTCTTTGGTTTTCTGCTCATTTAGGTAGCTTGCATTTGTTTCCCTGTTATTCTGGTTAAGTCAGAAACTTAGTAACTCTTAGAGAGTCCTCTTTTTGTTGTGTTCTGTTCCTAGGTTTGTTTGATTTGTAAACCTCGATTCTAGAATTTAAGTTTCAATAAACTGCTTGACCCTTTTACCACCTGGGGGTTTTTTTATGTTGCTTCCCTTTCCCCCTGCGAGTCGAGTTGTAACAATTAACTATGTAAACATCTTAGTTGGATCATTTTCAGAATAAAACAAAAAGCAGAATATTTTGTGCATGTAAACGTAGTCAGTTGAGTCACATTGATCTGTTTGATTAGAAACTTACATTGCTTGAAAGATGACTTATTTTTCTACATTTAGATGAGAAAATGATGGACGGAGTGTGAAAATTGTTAGAGTAAGATGAAGTAGAAGAGAGTTTTTGTAGCAGAGTTTAGCATCGTAGCCCCACTGTGCGTGAAATATTTCAGAGAGCATGAATGATACAAACATTAAAAGTAATACTGATGATGTCCTCAATGAGCTGGAGATTTTGATGTGCCAACAAAAATGGAAAAATAAAAATACCAAAGAGTAATCAAGAAGAACAGAGATGGGAACCATCACACGTGCACAGATTAGCCTGAAGTATTTGTGATTTTTGCACGTCCTCCACCTCTCGTCACTCTCTCTCCTCTTCCTTCACTTTCCCTTCTCCTTTCTCTCTCTTCTTCTCTGTCCTCTGCTCATTTAAAGCGAGTGACGCAGCGATCCTTTCCAAACGCCTGCATGTGTGTGTAATGGATAAGGTGCATGTTTAGGCAATAGAAAACACTTGTTTACACTCACTTGTCTTGCTTATAGTTGGAGATATAGGAAATATAGGCCTGTGTTTATGTTCAGAACAGACCACATAACAGTGAATTGAATTTCATAGTCTTTCTGTTTGACTGTGTGTAAACAGACCTGTCAATCAATACAGGAGCGACATCAGGCTCGATTTCTATGTTTAGAAATTTGTGGTGGAGCAATGCAATGGAACCATGAAATAAGCCCAAAAAAGATGAGCAATATTATATAATAGACAAGTGTCATGTGTCACTTAAGCAACCTTACATCTTCTGGAGGACGCTGTACATTTGTGTGTTGGCATCACTCCTTTGTCATCAGGACAGAATGCAGCACGGCAGCATTGCTTTGAAGACCACTAAAGTCAAGACTTTCAAAAGAACTTGAGAATATTCCATGCATTTTTTTCTCTGATGCATTTGACTCCTTCGCAGTGTTGACATTGTTTCATGAAACACTTTGAAGTGACCGGTGTGTTGCAGCAGTAGTTGCACAGTGTTAGGAGACAACATTCCTTCAGAGGGAAGGTCTTAGGATTAGGAAACATCTGCACAATGAAGGGTCCTCAAGCTCCTCGTCGTTGACCTCTGATCTCGAGATGGCAAGCAAAAAAGCTATTTATCACCTTGACGACAACGTTGTGACATTATTATTAGGTTTCATTTATTATTGCAATATGAGTGGCAGCAGCAGCAGCAGGTCATTTCCAGTATTTGTGATGCTCTCACTCAGCCCATACCCACTTACACCGTTTATGACAGCTTAAACACCTCAAAGAAACACAAGGAATTCCAGCTATTGCTGCCGTCTTCATCCTCACAAAGACTCTTTGACATCAGTCCGTCCACTTTCCAAACATGCCTTCCCTGTAATAAAAATCCCAAACAAACGCTCAACAATGAGCAGTATGTTTTTACAACTCTACAAATCATCCCGGAGGCGACCACATGCCATTGTGTAAAGTGCATGTGCATTTCCTCTAGTAATTGCAGGGTGTGTGACTCGGTGTGTGTGTGCCCACAGGTGGAAGTGGTAGTTAGATCTATAGTATATGGTTATATGTTTATAGTACATGCTTATGTCATCGGATTGTGGACAGTATAGCTCAGTTGGCAGAGCGTGAGATTCTTGATTTGAGGGCAGTGGGCTCGAGCCAGAACTTCGGCACTGAAGGTAAAGCAAAGAAAGATTAAGTGGTCAGCCGACTAGAAAACCATAATATGTCAAAATGCATCGTTGTGTGCTTGTCTCTAGCATAACTGAGTTTGACTGGAAGTCTTGTTAATGCAATTCCACTTTCAGAAAATGCAGAATATGATCAAATGAGATACATAACTACAGCTGACCTTTAATGCATGCTTAGTCCAATCTGCATCATGTGTGCTGCACTGAGCTGGATACATACTAACTCTTTGTTGTATGTAAGTCAGAATTACTGCACGTTTGCATTGTTGTTGGAAGAATATCACATGTACACAGCCATGAAATCCAAACATGAGGAAAAGCTGCAGCACAAGGTCATACATTGAAGCTATTAGTGTAAATCTTGTGTCATTATAATTAGACCCACAGGATGTCTCCTTGACACGAGCTGTACATCCTACAGATTGAAATTAGCCATGAAGCAGTGAGGTAACTTTGGGCTGTACGTGCTTGTCATTCCAGCTTGTCAACGCTGAAGTGAACTGAAGTCACCACTTCAGAGAGAGAGCAGCCTCTTTACAGTACGAACATTTCTGTTTGTGTGTGTGTGTGTTTGCAATGTTGCCATAACAGCGTGAAGTGCCTTTAAGAACACAAGGATGGTGTACAAACTGCTGGCATGTGATACACACCCATACCCACCTGGCACACACACTTCTGACTGACAGATTAGGACACACACACACACACACATCTGGCACACATTTCTTCAACGCTATTAAGCGTTCCAAGTGATGCTATAACAGAACGCAACACACGTCAGCATCTTATGCAATGGACTCCTTCAGCATGGTTGACGTCAGAGAACCAGGCGTTTATGGGCTTTTCTTTACCCACACACAAACACATATGCAACTACTGACCTGCACCTGTAGCTATAAAGCCTCATGCTGTCTCTAAAAAACAGTGTTAATTTGTTAAATTAGTATATTTTAACACACATGCTTTAATTCCACTATGAGCCCGAAAAGTTGGGGCCCTTTGTAAAACGTATATAAAACGGACAGTTTTACAAAGTGTTCCTCAGCCCATGTATTCATTTCCTTTATCTAATCTTTTGTTTGACAAAGGGTTGAACCTCTCTCCGTCCTCGCTCGTGAACGACTGAGTCTTTCCAGGATGAACCTTTCATACCCAATCATGATCCTATCACCTGTTACCAATGAACCTGTTTACCTGTGGAATGATCCAAACAGGTGTTTTTGGATCAGTCCACAACTTTCACAGTCTTTTGTTGCTCCTGTCCCAACCTGTTTGAAACGTGTTGCTGCCATCAAATTCAGAATAAGCAGATATTTACAAAGGAAAATGAAGCAATACCAAATCACACACTCACACTGTTCTATGTGATTTCCTAAGAAATCAAAAAAACCCAAATAAGACCCAAATTTTAAGAAACCAAAATTACCCTTTAAATTTATAATGTATATAATATTTGTAAAATCTGTGACTTGTATGTGTGTCCCTCTGTGAGGATCCCGTAGGATGCCCCTGCAGGGCTGGAGGGGCCAGCTGGAGTCACTGATATGGGAAACTCTGTTACGCCATGTGGTTATGGTCAGGAATGCTGAGAGTCAACTGATATGAGATCAGTGCCAGTCTTTCTCTCCTGCTCCCAGATGGCAGATGGAAGTCCAAATGCAGACACTCACACATAAATGCACACATATGTGGTCTGATGAAGCAGCTCCTCAGTGTCTGTATGTGTCATGTTAAATCTTCCATTTAATCCTCTGTTATTTTCTCTGCTTGTGGGTGACACTGTGGGTCTGTGTGTGGGCGAGGATCTCACCAATGGGGGTGAGGGATCAAAGGTCAGAGGTCACTGAGGTTGTGCGTGTTGTTCATTTTTCCCAGTACTCCTAACCCATACACACATCCACACAGAAATCACAAAAAATCCCTATGAAATGTAGTGGAGTTAAGCACCAGTACCTCAAAATCGTAGTAGACTCATGTCCAAATATGTTTATCTCTTATTCACTCTTTCAGTCATAAATTTGACCCAAAAGTCCTTCAGTGAATTCATGAAGGTGCTCAGACACATGTGTTCATACTTTGAAACTTTTGAGGATCCTCATCAACATAGTGCATTCCTGAGCCCATAACCCTGACATGAACAATCACAGCTCCAGGAGTATAGACCCTGACCCTCACTACAAAACCCCATATGTCTGTCAGTCAGACTAGGTCTACACACACACACACACACACACACACACACACACACACACACACACACTATGTATTTCTGTCTCCTTCCTGTCCAGCAGTCACTGAGGCGTCCGTCCCGCTGTGTAACTGCTCGCCCTCCAAAGGAAAACAGGAGGATGACACTTTGATCACGGCAGAGAGGCAGGAGAGGAACAGAGGAAGTAAACAGAGAGGACAAGTTAAAAGAGAGGTGGTTAAAGGAGGAATTATTATTCCTATAGTATTTTATCATACACACAAATTGCTACTAGTTATTTTATCCACAGCCAGTAACAATCCTCTGTGTGAAATAGGTTTGAATGTAATTTTGTCCTGCCTCCATTTAAACTTCTATCTGTCAATCAAAGCAGAATGCAGCGAATGGAGTCAAAGAAGAAAGCTGTGGTTTATGTGATAGTAAATAAGAGCGGAAGAGAAGGATCAAAAAGGATGAAGGAGTGTGCTAAAATCACATGTGGGTTCACTCAGTTGTGACATAAAGGACGCAGCAGGGGGCAGGTTTTTTAGGGGGACTCACAATAATGTAACCTGAATGTAAGACCAGCATGGACGTGAATTAATAAAACGAACACACACACACACACACACACACACACACACACACACACCATTTTAAGGTTGCTTTCTCATGCCAGCTTAGCTAATTACCAGGCAGTCAACAGGACGATCATTGGCCACGGGGCAGAGGTCAAGGGTCAGCTGTGAACCTCCTGCTTGTGTGTGAAGGGGACAGAAGTGGTTTGTGTGTGTGTGTGTGTGTGTGTGTGTGTGTGTGTGTGGCTAACAGTCACCTCCCTGTTTCTTTCCATGTCAAAGTTCACCCGATACGTGTTCTGCTTCTGACTCAGTTTGTGTGTGGCTGCATGCATGTGTTGAGTTTCGTCCACTGTTTGTTTGTCTCTAAACAGAATGAGTCCATTCACTGACATGCCCACTACCCCCACCTATCATCAGCACACACACACACACACACACACACATCTACAGACAAACAAATAACCTGAATCGCAGCATTTCATGTTCTGATCCGTGTCCCCCAAAACAAACAAACACAGAAAATGTCAAGAGCTGATGTTTGGCTGTTCAGTTAGATCCTAGATGATGTTTTTAGTTTTTGATTCTGGAAGAAAATTAGGGTGTTAAAGTTTAAGTGTTTGATGGTTTCACAGCAGGTAAATCCTCCAGTATTTCTAATGGTAAGGCCTCTAATAAAATTTTGAAAGAAATATTAAATACTAAAATACAAAATATTGCACACTGATAGAATGAAGTATTGCACAGTGAAGTATTGCACTGTGAAGTATTGCACTGTGTATGGAGCTGACATTAAAAACAAAGAATATTGCACAGATGTAAAGACATAATGTATAGTCTATTGGGAGCAGAGCTGGTTGTACAGTCTGACAGCTGCAAGAAGAAAAGACCTGCGATGTAATAAACAAAACTGAAGGAGACAGTGTGAAATGCGTCCATGGACGAGCTTTTGTCTTTTGCACGACATTTAGTATAGATGTGCTTTGTTTCCGTTGAATCCCTTATGGGTGTGTATGCAATTTCACAGATGACTCCACCCATTAGGAATGAAAAGCATTGTATAGAGAAACAGTTACAGAATGCAAACACATACAAAAGAATAAAGTCTTAAGGATTAGAACTTCAAGTCTGCTCAAGGAGGTCGACCGATCTGTGATTTCTCCTTTGTACATCCTTGAAAATGGACATTGTGCATTAGCAGCAAACCATGGATTTGACTTCTTGAAATGAGAACCTTCACTTGAAAAGTCTTCTCTCAGGCCTGCTCCGAGCATTTGAGTAAGTAATAACTCAGACACTGCTCCGCTGCCAGTAAGCCAGCAAGAGAAAAACACAACTCATCTCTTTGTCACCGCCTCTCTTCCTCCCGTCAATGCTGACTCTTCTTCTTTATGTCGCTATCTGTTTCTCCTCATCTGCTTTTCTGCTTTCATCCCACTCCCTCACCCTAAATGGCAGTTACATAAAAACCAAACAGAAAGATGATGCCTTCAGGCCGAGAGAGAGAGAGAGAGAGAGAGAGAGAGACTTGGAAAAATGCAGAAGAAGAAAAAAAGCAGTGAGACAGACAGGCAGGGTGACGGAGAGACAGATGGACAGTAAAAATAAGATACTAAAAGAAAACCAGAGCTCCACTCCTAGTTGGGCTTCACTCGCTATTGGCTAATAAGGCAACCAATTGGAGTCCAGGGGAGGAGCACTTCCTGTGAGGTCGAGGGGGGCCTCCCATGTGGTCTGGTGTGTGTGTGTGTTTATAAAGACATGCAGTTGTGCAAGTACGTTTTTCTATATTAGTGACACATGTGCATACCTGAGGCTCATACATGTTCTTGTATGTCACACAGGGAAACATCAAGTGTGTGTGTAGTGCAGGGCTGGTGTGTGTTTGGGTGGATATTTTGTGATATGGCCCCGTGCCCAGGGTTGTGGATCAGCGAATTTCAGGAATGGGAGTTTTTCAAGGACACAGGATTTCTAGGAACAGTTTGCTATATAAATACAATGTAGTGGGAAAAGAGGAAAACCTCTGTGTAGATGTAACATTACTGGTGATATTTGCTCATGTCGCAGTCGCAGGACAGAGTGTGTTTAGGCGATATCGGTCGGAGTCAGTCCTCCACTTTGGTCCAGACTGAAATCTCTAGGCAACATTTGGGTGGATTGTCATTAAATTTTGTACTGACATTCATGGTTCCCCTGAGGATGTAACCGAAAGACTTTGTTGACCTCTTGACCTTTCTTAGAGAGTCACCATTAGGTTGTCTTTTACTGAACTGTTTCAACAATTACTGGATGGATTCTCTCATTAATGGGTCAGATTCCAACCATGAGATTGAAGTAAATTCAAAAACAGTGGGAATAACCATTCTCACCAAGCTCGTCATGTATACACACATCCATTAATTCCTTGCAGGTGCTGGTTTGCAGTTTCCCAATTACGTTTTTATTGTATGTGGATATGACTGACCTATGCCTGACCTGTGGGCAAAGTATTTTAGTCTTTCAGAAATAAGCAATGGAAATAAATTTTTATAGTAGTTTTAAAGATTGCTCATGACTCCTCAGAGAGAAACCTTCAAATCTGCTCCAGACTGTTTGACTGGAAAACATCCAGTAAGCTCAGAATACAGAGACGCTAATATGCTTTAGCTGTCTGTTTAACCCTCACTAACAACGGCAGCTGTTGAACGATAAGAGGGAAAATGTAAATGATGGATCCTTGCCTTGAGAAAGAAACATTTTCTCATTCCTCAAAAAAAAAACTGCCAGATATTCAACCCTGGACCTTCACGACGCAGCAACCCTGAGGCCAACTGGTTGTAATTCACAGCTTCTGAGGGTAAATGTGTGTAACCCTGCTGACCTCCTGCAACCACTTCACCCGACTGCTGCACTAAATAAGGATCTATCCCTCCCCTGCCTGTCCGCCAAAACAAAGGGTCGCGTAATAATTTATGCACATCGTTTGTTAAATCAAGATAAGTGCAGATTAAAGTGTGATAACAGCGCGGTCAGTGCATTTAGAGAGACATCACACTAAGTGAACACACGTGGCCCGTTAAACTGTATGTAGGCCATTCCACTGTTTTGACTGTGGTGTGTGTGTGTGTGTGTGTGTGTGTGTGTGTGTGTGTGTGTGTGTGTTTTGGAGGCCTGCCCAAAGCTGATGTTGATAAAGTGTGACCACATGAGTCCCCAGTGGAGAAGATGGCAACAGGCCAGTGTATATACATACGTTTTCTCTCCCTGCCTTTATATATCTGTCTTTTTTATTTCACTTCCTCGCGTCCCTCTCTGCCTTTCTCCCTCTTTTCACCAAGCTTCTCTCTTTTTTTCCTGCCCTGTTTTCTCTCTCTGCCTCTCACACACACTCGGAAAAACACACAAAAAGGCCATCGTACATGTGTTGGTAGTGTTTTGAAAGTCTCGCAGTTCTTGGAATTGCTTTATATTTTCTTGGAGATTAATCCCGACTGGATCAAACTGTACACATACACAACTGTACGGGCGATGAGATGGAGCTTTCCAGGACAACAATACATCACATGTGTATTGGTTCGATTGGGATCACATCATGGGGACGGGTAAATTGCCGTCCACAGAAAGATGATTAATAGATTTAAAACAAAAACCTCGGGATTCGCAAACACTTGGACAAACCGCGAGGAGCAGGTTATCCCAAAATACCAAAATAACATTCTTTCCCTCTTACACCGAGGGCCAGTTTACTTTGGTTTTTGGTTTGTGGCATTGGAAGAGTCCAAAACCTACATCCAAAAACGTCAACAACGACGTCTCACTCCAGAAGTCGTGGCACAGTTATGATAAGAGGTAGACCTCATGTGAACGCCGTCAGTGAAAGCCCTTTGTTAGCAAAGTGCACCTGCCAGACGGCCCGCAGGAGGAAGTCTGCCAGCAGTCATGGTCCAGAGGGAAGTGGATGTAAACACACTGGCTGAGCTGCACTGTAGTTTTGCGGTGCCGCTGATTATCAACATTGGTTGGTTACATGTAAGTTTGCATTGTCAGTCAGGGGATAAGGAGGAAACCAAAGCACATGATCTCAGCCCATGAGGACACTGTGTTTTCTTATGTGCACATGGAGCAAAAGAAAACTTCAGTTTGCTTCAGATGAACACCTCTAGAGGGAAACGTGTTTATGTATGTTTTGAATGAACACATTCAAAGGCACAGTGTAATGCATGTAAATCAGGACAGCGGCGCCGTTTCAGACAACCTCTCCTCTTTCATTCACAGTGTTCCACTCAGACATATGTACATACAAATAATGAGATCAAATCCTATATGTTTTCTTACCTTCACACACCTGAATAATCGCTGTGTGAGGTGGATTTGATTGTCAGATGGTTAGTTTTGGAAAGTTAGGACACTTGTTCAATGCAGACCCCTAATTCTGGAGTTTCATATCCTGTTTGATGATCTGACCAGCACCGAAGTGGAAGTATGCTTGGCAGCAAAAATACAGTATTTATATATAATCTAAATCAGCTTGGTACAGTTCCAATGGAGACTCAACTCTTACAAAAAACACGATGTGTGGAACTTTAAAGTAATTATAGCAATTTTAAATTTATTCTGAAGATATAAGGTTTTGTTTGTAAATCTCTGAGAGTATATGTGACGGTACACTAGAGGGCACCAAAGCCACCATCAATGCACAGTGGCTTCAAGGAAGTCATGAAGGTCTATCAAAGTGTTTCTTCTCTCATATATATATATATATATATATATATATATATTTTTACTTTTTTGCAAAGTGAAATATGGTAAATAAATCATAGCACAGTAAAACTAGCAGTGCCATCACATCACATTCACAACACTCACAATTACATTTTTGGTGTACAGTATGCCAATTATCTTCATCACAATTAAGACTTGTATAATTAGGCTACTTCCTGAAATCATCTTTGTTTATTGCACCACAAATCTTCAGATGCTGCTGGCGTTTGTAATTTTGACTAAACAAAACCAGAAAGAGGCAAAGTCAGTTGAAAACACAATGTAAAACTGTCCTGTTAGTGAGTGTGAAACGCTGCAACATGACACCAGTATATATAAGACAGTAGGCTCCCTGACAGCGCGCACAGACAGACTGCAGTGTTGAACAATTACTGTACATGTGCAGTGTCAAAGTTGTGTTTGGTTTGGAGCAGCGAAGCACATTACACCAGAGTGAGGTCATAAAGCACAATGTGTCCCTGGTGCGCACATGATTGACTTCATATATGTGATCTATGTCTTCCTTAAACACATCTCTGTTTCTGTGCAGCCTAAAGGAAAACAGACCGCGCTGATTCCAACTGCACTGACACAGCCTCGAGTAAACTGATCCATTTGCGGACAGGACACTTGAATCTATAGCTCGGTGTTAAGTAATCCAACATGTGCATCTGCAGTGAGTGTAGAAAAATCGTTTCATCGAGGAAATAGTAGTTCCTGACATGTGCTGTGAGTCATACATTAAGGCCTTATGTAATGATGCTGAAGGTTTTCATCTCCTCACACTAAAGTGAGAAAGTTGCAAACTTAACATAATAATTTCTGCCTTTTTAATTCAACACACACACACACACACACACACACACACACACACACACACACACACATACACACACAGCTGATGTCTGAAGTTACTTTACCGCTCTAATAAACAACTACTTCCAACTGCTGGGAAAAAGAGCTGCAGTTCAAGCGCACATGATAAATGAGCCACGAGAAAAATCTGCCACAATAAAAGAAACTCATCTCTCATCCCTTCTCAAATAGAGTGGAGTGGCTCCTGAGGCTACATCTGATGTGATGAAAAAAACATGAAATGTTGCATGAAGTGTTCCACCACCAAGCAATAATACGAGTCAGATTAATCTTTTGATAAATGGCAACTGTCAAATGTAATCAATACCTTGTTGATTCAGACATTAACTCTTATCTTACTCTCTTATTAATCACATTTGTGGCTTTGATTTTGTTGAGAAAATACATAAACAAAACACTGAACATACTTCATCTCATCAGACACGAGGTGCTTTCCCAGACAGCAGTCCTATGTGGTTGTATTCTTGGTCTCTGCTGCCCTCTAGTGTTGCATCTGACTACAGCAGAATAACTTGGAGAGAAATGGTCTGGATCACTGTTTGTAACCTTGTTCCCTTGAAACGTTTAATTTTCTTTCTTTTCCATCTGTCCCTGTTTTTCCTCCTCATGCTTTGTCTTCTGCTGTTTTTGTCTTGTTTTCCACTTTTGTCCACATAATTCAACAGATTAGATGGACATAAACATAGTTATTAAAAAAACATTAAGAAACTCTGAGTTCATTCTTCTAATTAATAAATATCTCCTCAGGGAGGTTCGGCCTCTAATCTGAACATGAACCTGTACGCCACCAAGAAGACAGTCGCTGAGGGCATGTTGGACATCGCTCTGTTCCTGGCTAACATCACACACATGAAGACGGTCATCGAACAGGGAGCTGGATACAGGTGCAGTGTGTGTGTGTGTGTGAGAGAGAGAGAGACAAAAAGACATCTGTTATATTTAGAAGGTTTTTGTACCTGTTTCCAAATCATCTGAGCAAATTCAGTTCAAAGTAGAAAGAGCTTTTTGTCAAGAAGAAATGAGCTTCCTGCCTTCATAGTATTAATATCATTGTGTAGTTTAATCAGGGTTCATGCTGCTGTACTGTCACATGTACTGATGCTGTTTCCTCTCTCCTCCTCAGGTACTACATTGCCGTCCTGACGCTCATCTCCTTCTCCCTGGCTCTCCAGATCGTGGCTGGAGTCCTGATCATCATCATCGGTGAGGCCATCGCATCACAGGCCTCCATCAGAAATCCATCCTCCATGTTTTTAACCAGTCATATTAACATACTAATACACCGACACCTTGATTTGTTACAGAGACAGAACTCCAGTCAAAATCATCAAAAGTTTGTTATTTTGGTTTTGTTGTTATTGTTGGTGTGTGCGTGTGTGTGTGTGTGCCTGTTGCAGCTCGGCGAGATGTCAACGAGGAGACCAACCAGAAGCGCCTGGACAGCCTGAACAACACCATAACCATCATCATCTTCCTCATCTTCGTCATCAACATCTTCATCTCCGTCTTCGGGATGGAGCGCACCGGCCTCTTTGCCAGGATGCATTTCTGACTTTCTGATGTAGGGAATGACTCTAAACATGTGGTTATTTTTGGGAAGTAGGGAAAGATTGTGACACACTGAACACAGGACACACACACACACATCTGACTTATTGTTCTACTTAATGTACTAATCAACTACAGTGTTGTTGTAGCTTGGTGACTTTATGTGATTTTATACAGTGTGAATGGACTAGGACAAAGGACCAACTGGATGTGTGTGTGTGTGTGTGTGTGTGTGTGTGTGTGTTTCTGTTTGTGTGCTTGTGTTGTGTTGTGTGTGTGTGTGTGTGTTTCTGTCTGCGTGCTTGTGTTATCTGCCTCTGTGTGTGTGTGTTTCTGTTTGTGTGCTTGTGTTGTCTACCTGTGTGTGTGTGTGTGTGTGTGTGTGTTTCTGTTTGTGTGCTTGTGTTGTGTGTGTGTGTGTGTTTCTGTTTGTGTGCTTGTGTTGTCTGTGTGTGTGTATGTATGTGTGTGTGTGTGCGCGCGTGCAGCTCGTTGTGAGTTCACCCTCCTCCCCTCGTACCAGCGGTTGCTAAACTTCCTGAACAATCTGACCACGGGCATCATCTTCATCACCTTCATCGTCAACATCATCAAAGCCGCCTTTGGCACACAACGCAGCTGTTTCCTGCGATGGCTGTTTCAGCGTTTCATTCTGTGAAACACCTCCAGCAGGCACATTCACACACACTGTGCGTCTCCTCATACACAGAAACTGAACATAAATGTGCATGTTGAAAACTCCATCAAGAAAAGTTGCATGTACACAGTTACACCAACTTGATAGTATTTCTCAAAATTTTGAACTATTCCCACTTGATATCAGCTTTATGAAAATTCCAGTTGTATTGAAGTGCATTAGAAAACCTTATCAATCCCAGTTGATAATTTGACTTTTTGCTCAAGTGTAAACATTTTCAACATGCAAGGATGTTTCTTCACCTCAGTTTATACAACCTATAGCAAACTTTTGTCTGTTTACATCGGATTGTCTTTGTATTGACGTTAAAAGTATGTTGCATCTAACACCTGTTCAGTCTGAAATCACCTTTAAGAAAAGTGCATTTGAGTGTCTCAGCTTGTCACTCACATCATTACTTGTTTCACCTCAGCTCCAAAGAATCAAAATGTCATATCGGAAAAGTACAAAATAGACATCATGTCTCATTTTATCAGAGTCTGCACAATGTTCTCAGTCTTCTCCTGAGGAGCTTCCTCTAACTGGAACAGCTGGGGGTCTTTGCTTGAGGGCAGCATTAAATTATGTTTGTTGAGTGAGGAGGTGATTACATCTCTCATGAGGAATTTATTCAATACAAACAAAACAGCAACCTTTTTTTACTATAAGTCAAAATGTCATATAAAGCAGACAGAGGCTGGAGGGTGAGTGGCTGAACTACACTGCTGTTTGTCTCTGTGGGGTCATCGTGAGTGTACGTGTGAATATGCATCAACTGTATGTGTGCATGTGGGTGGATGTGTTTGAAATGTTTGAAACTGTGTGTTTGTGTGTCTGTCTGTGTGCGTGTGTGTGTTGTAGCCCGCAGGGACCTGAACGTGGTGTCCAATCAGAAACGACTCGACTACCTGAACAACCTCGCTACAGGCGTCATCTTCGTCACCACGGTGATTAACTTCTTCGTCAGCTTCTTCGGATCCAAGAGGACTGGCTTCTTCCGCTGGCTGCTGGCTCGACTCCACTTCTGACACACACACACACACACACACACAAACATTTACTCACCGCAACATGTATGCACACACACACCAAATGCAAACATTTCATCTGCACACACACTGAAACATGTTGGTTTAAAGTTGAAGCAAAGAAGGAGTGTGCACCTGTACAATTCACATGTGTTCAAACACCACGTCTTATTTATTATTCAGGCTTTGAAAAGTGACTCACACTGTAATCCAACTAAAATATTTTCATGTTAACCAAATGTATATGTATGTAAATGTGCATTATTTTATTTGCTGCAATAATATATCTGCAAAAATGTGCATTGTGTCTTTCATTATGATTATTCCAAACTGTTTTTCACTTTGCTTGTGTTTCTCTGGATTTTTTATATCCTTTATTTTAAAACCTTCTTTGTCATAGACAAAGACAAAAAAGAACAGGGTTATATAAATAAGACACATCCCTCTAATATGTACGTATAGATTCTCCTCCAGGAAGATGAATAAATGCAGTGATTTAACAGAAGCCTGTGTAATGTTTTTGTGTTTTTTGCTGAGGTGTGAATGTAACAGAGTGGACACAAAGTGGGTGATGGTGTGTGTGTGTGCAAGTGTGTCCATGCTTGTGAAGATGTCAGTGTTTGAAGGAGACAAGTGTAGTGGTGTTTGACCTTTACTTTGTTCATCAAGTGTAAGGGGAATCAAAATGTCGATTCTCTCAGTTTGTCCAGAACCAAGTGTAGTTTGAACTCTCTCTTTCTCTACTGTCTATGTCTGTGTATGTGTGTATGTCACAGGCCGTCGGGACCTGAATAACAGCACCCTGCAGAAACGCCTGGACTACTTGAACAACGTAACAACCATCATAGTCTTCATCACCACGGTCCTCAACCTCTTCATCAGCACCTTCGGCATGCAGCGCACCGGACACTTCCCGTGGCTCATGATGCGCTTTCACTGACACACACACACACACACACACACACACACACACACACACACACACACACACACTTTTGCTCACTTTTCCTAGCTCATAACATGCATACATACACATATACACATAATATTTGATGTCTGTCTGAGCTATGTAACAATCTTTTTAAACAGAGCTGTTGTTGTCTTACCTTACTTTATGATTACATGAATTCATAGTTTAATAAAAGTAATAACAAATCAATTTTCTCTTATCTTATTTTATAAATGATGGCATATTTGGTTTTCAAAGCAAGTACATGTATGATAAGTAGTATGTGAACTGGACTACCTACAATCCTGGGTTCCCTCCTTGTCCACACTTTCATTAGGTAACAGTGACATCTAGTGTCCGAGAGAAGTCAGGAACATAAAAGCGTCCATCCAACAGCTGCTCACTTCAGCAAACAAAACCAGCAAATACAACACAAGTTAAATAAAAGAGCATGAAATGTTATTATGATTCTGAATGTTTGGTACTTTATTAAGTCATATGGAGCAAGTTGCTTCCTCCAGAGCAGTAAGGTCAGAGGTCAATCTGAAGAACAACCTGTATGTGTATTTTATTGTTTTAGATTAATAATGATAATGTGCTGATGACTTCATGTTGGCTAACCTTACAGCATATGAAGAAAAGGAATGGAGAGGTATCTATCTGATAGTACGATCTTGTAAATCATTTCAGTTTTTTGATTATATATGCCCTTGATCTCCACTGGTTTCACAGTTTCCACAGCTCTCTCCTATCTGAACTCCCTCATTCGGGTCCACTCTCCCTCCTGCTCACTACACTTGGCCAACAAAAGGCGCCTGATGCAACCACCACAACAGGGTCCGAGGTTGTTGTTTCTCAAAACTATAATTGTTCTAAAATGTCTTTTTCATTCTCACAGAAATTATGTGTATTGTTACAGAAGTTCGATAGCATTAAAGAGACTTTTTTTTTATAACAACTGACAAATTGTAAAAATAAAATAGAATAAAATAAAATGCCACAATAATAAACAAAATGTCCCATGTTTTGCATAAAAAGCAAAAAAAAAAAAAAAAAAGTCAGCTGTAGTCTCATTCAGTAACTTTTTCCAGACAGGGGAGGGGAACAGGGAGGAGTCATGTGTAATTACCAAGAAATGAAACTAAACTAACGCCTGAAAGGAAACTTATTCTCCCGACTTTGTCAGACAACACAAACATCTCAGCAGGTAAAGCTAATATGTTCTGGTTCCTTTTTGACTTTACTAAAATGTGCAAACACATTTCCTGCTTCCTGATAATCAGAGGAGGGCAGACTGTGTTTTTGTCATGACAAAACTTTGGTCTTAATTATAACTTCACAGACTTCTAACAGCCTTCAAAAGCTACTAACAGCCTGAATCCAGATGGTAAATATCACATTAACACAATATATGTTCATATGCTCAGCTGTTTACACTATTTACTGTTTTAACATTGAAGGATTTTTCAGTATTTCCTGTATCAGGTCTACCTATAATAAATGTTATGATTTGGTTCCTCATTACTGTTTCGCTCGCACATGTTTGTTATTGAGCTCAAATGCTGTTTCCTTAAAGTGTCAGAGAGGAAACAGTCGTCGACTCATTGTCAGCACACATGAATGTGTTTTTTTTACTGATCAAACTTTAGTTTGTTCATCACCACACATCTGTTTGTGCACTTTGATCTTCCTGGATTGTACGAGACACAATCATGTGATACTCAGAAAGAACACCTCTCACAGACAGTGGTGGAAGTATTCAGAGTAAGTGAGTGAAAGTACTAATACCACACTGTGAAAATACTCCAGGTAATCAAACCTTATCCTTTTACTTCAGAATTATCAGCTATTTTAGAAGTAAAATGTATTTACTTTATAATCTATTAATTTATTTTTTATTTAAATAATCCCTGACATTGCTTTACTATTACATCTGATGTTGGATTAATATTCCTGTTTTATTAATGTATGTGTTGCATTTTCCAGCTGTAGGTGTTTAATGTTGAGCTCATTTTAACTACTTTATATACTGTTGAGTTGTATAATCTGAAAGTTCATGAGTTTATAAAAACAGCCCTGTTTTGTGTTTGGTTTTGCTTTGCCATGATATATTTTACAGGAAGAGTTTTCTCAACCCAGCAAGAAAACACTCAATCCTTCATTTTATCAAAATATTAATTCATTCAAAATCACCAAATTTGGAGATACATGATTTTCACACGACAGTTAAAAGTAAAATGAAAAGCACAATATTTGCCTCTGAGCTGTATTAGAGTAGAAGAATGAAGTTGATTGAGGAAAATACTCAAGTACAAGTACTTCAAAATTGTGTTAATGAAGTCTAATTAACTGCAGCCATTTCACTTGATGATTTTCCACAGGAAATTCTCCCTGTGTTTTTCTCATCATTGAAAATGGTGAGCCTGGGAAGATTAGCTCACTGGGATGTTATGGTTGGTCAAAGTGTTACTCGAGGACACGACACTTGATGATGCACGGCCTCGAGCGCAGCTGCTTGTTGCGAGAATGACTTTTTAATTTGACTGCACATGTTTGCATCGCGGGGAGAAATGAGCAATGAGCTTGATATGATTACACATAATTAGTTTCAGAGGGGTGTTCTGGTGGACATGAACCTTTGTTGCATGTCATCTCTCATCTCTCTCAAGCCTCATTTCCTGTCATCTCTCTACTATTGACTACTGAATAAAGACAGAAGATGCTCATTGATGATCATTGAGTGAACTCATTGTTAGCTTTCACCAAGACCACTGCCAGAAAATGGACGTAAAGTAAACAGAGAATCACTGCAAACACAAGATGACAGCTGTTCTGGTGACAAACTATTGTGCATTGAATCCGACCTACAGTATAGTGTATCTACAGCAGAATCTATTGCTAGTCTTGACCAAAGGCAATATTTTGTTATCACACCACTCAACAACCTCATGTTGCCTTCATGTTCTGTATACTCTGTTGGATGCTATTAGCTACAAAGGCACCAAAAAACAAACCTCCTACCCAGACAAATGGTGTCAAAATTGTAATTTGATTTACACATTTTTAGGGGTTGAAATTAAAAATCACATCCTCCTCTCCTCTCCTCTTGTCTAGACATGGCCTCAGCCAGCAGCCTCCCCTGTGAAGAGGAGCTCATGTGTTCAATCTGTCTGGATGCGTTCTCTGAGCCCGTCTCTACTCCATGTGGACACAACTACTGCAAGGCTTGTATCACAAACTACTGGGCCACCAGTCACCTGCCCCAGTGTCCCCTCTGCAAGAAAAAGTTCAAAAAGAGGCCACAGCTTCAGGTCAACACGGGGTTCAGGGATATGGTGGAGCATTTCAACAGCATGAGGGTGAGGGGTGAAGATGACGCCTTTGTCAAACCCGGGGAGGTTCCCTGCGACGTCTGCCTCGGGCCGAAGCTCAAGGCCCACAAGACGTGCCTGGTGTGTTTGGCCTCTTACTGCCAGCCTCACCTGGAGCCTCACCAGAGAGTCCCAAACTTTAAGAAGCACCAGCTAATCGAGCCAGTGTCAAACCTGGAGGATAGGGTGTGTAAGAAGCACAACAAGATGCTGGAGCTCTTCTGTCAAGTAGACCAGGCGTGTGTTTGTTTCATGTGCTTGAATGACGACCACGCGACCCACGAAGCCGTCCCGCTAGAGAGTGAGTTCAGAGAGAGGAAAGCCCGGCTGGCCGATGTGACATCTGAGATAATAAGGATGGAAAACACTAAATCCAGGAGCATTAAGGAAATCACATTTTCAACCAAACAGGGCAAGAAGGAGTCAGAGAAGGAGATAGCAGACATTACTGAGGTTTTCACTGCTCTGGTGGTCTCTCTGCAAAGGAGCCAGGCTGAGCTGATTGGAGTGATCCAGGAGAAGCAGAAAGCAGCAGAGAAGCAAGCTAAAGACCACGTGACACAGCTGGAGCAAGAGGTCACTGAGCTGAGGAGGAGAAGATCCGAAATGGAGCAACTTTTACAAACAGAGGACCAGCTGCACCTTTTGCAGAGCTGTCCGTCTCTCTACTCTCATGCAGACCTGCTCGACCCCTTGTCCCACTGTGCCCCTACATTCACACCAGACCTCTCTGACACCAGTCGACAGAGTCATGTGGGGATGGTGAAAAAAGCATTGGCTCAGATGGACAAGACGCTCAGTAACGAGATGGAGATGCTGATCCACGAGGTCAGGTTGTCTGATGACCTTGAGGTCGCTGCACAACCTGATGCAGCTGAGAGTCTGATAACAGATGAGTTTATTAAAGAGGTATGGAATCCGCCTCAGGACACGCTGATGACGATCCAGCAGTGCGATGCAGTGGATGTGACTCTGGACGCCAGCACAGCCAATCCCAGACTCATGGTGTCTCAGGATGGGAAGCAGCTGAGAGTTTTCCAAGGCCAACGGTTTTTGTCACCTACATTTGGGAGCAGGTTTAAATACCAACCTGTTGTCTTGGGAAAAGAAGGGTTTTCCTCAGGCAGGTTCTACTATGAGGTTCATGTCAGTGGGTGTAAAAGCTATGTCTTGGGAGTGGTCAAAGAGTCCATTAACAGGGAGATGTTGTTCTTTCCCACCCCTGAGGATGGAGCCTGGACATTTGTTAAAATAGCCAACAAATTCCAAGGGACATATTTAAATCATTTTGATGACCCTACCCTGAATCCGAGGCAAGGGCCCCAGACAGTTGGTGTTTTTGTCGATTATGAGAACGGAGAGGTCTCTTTCTATGACGTGGATGCCAGGACTCGTTTGTACTCCTACCTAGGATGTACCTTCAATGACAAAGCACCCACAATGAAAGCTATTCTCTACTCTATGGCAGGCTTCAGACCAAAGCTCTATCCTATTTTTGGTGTCAACCAAGGTGATTCTAACGACGTACTTGTAATCACTCCTGTCTCGTGCCGCTCAGTGAGACGGGATGGGATTGGTGTGTAACTTAAAGTGCTGTGTGACTTCTCATTTCATATCATCATCAAGTCTGTTTGTTAGCATTTGGGCACACACATTATTGGAGCATATAGCTCAGAATATTTCTTGCAGCAGAATAGGAAAAGGGCCTTTAAAAGTCAGCCATATCAGAAGAAAGTCAAATATTTGACCTGAAAAGAAAGTAAGATCACTCACCTGGAAGTTGCTGATTCGTTTTGGTTCATTTCAAATTAGGAAGAAAGTTAGAAGAAGGTGGATGAGTCATATTTTACATACATATTGCAATATAATATCTAACCAGGAGATGGCGCCATTGTTTTACCATTATTCTGGTCTGTTTCTGCAACTGTAGGAGGAAACAATTAGGAAAAGGATCATAGGAACTCAGCTTCATCTTTTGCACTTTTAAGAATGCTTTTGATATTTTTTTTGGAGAGCTGAAATGATGAAATTTGTGAAGTTATTGGTTGATTTTGATAATAGATTAATTGTCAAAGTAATTTTTTAATGGAGAAATGCCAAAAAAATATCCGATCATAACCTCCTAAATGTGAATGTTTGCCTGTTTTCTCATTCTTCTGTGGTAACAAGGTACATATCTTTTACTTTTGAGATGTAGGTGAAACACAACAAGTGACTTAAATCAGTTAACTTGGGCTTTATAAAAATGTGACGCAGTATCAACAACCTTTTTTTTTATCAGTGACTTATTCGAGTTTTAGTCTACAATTGTAAGCAGGCAATATGTGCCATTTTATGTTTTGATCACTTTGAAACCGATTGCCTTCAGGGTCCACATATAGTCATCAGAAGGTTAAGACATCTAAGGTTAAGACATCTATGGCCAAAACATATCTGATACATGAGTTTCAGAAGCAGGCATTTGTTATGTACTGTGATCTGCAACCGATATGTTTTGTGGCATTTAATAAAAATGCATTTCTTAAAAACAATCCTCTCAAATGTTTGTTTTTCTCTGTTTCCTCAGATTACACTGATGGAGTATCAAGTGCCTTGCTCCTGGGCTATTTGTTTCTTGATGATTTGAAAAGGGGGCCCTGTTAGCATTTCTTTACAATGATATGATACATAAACCAGTAAAAGTTTTCACATTTCAGAAGGGAGCGCTGGTCCACCACTCCTGAACTGCCTGTCTCAAGGGAAACTTTAGCCAGCAGACTATTTATACCTCAGCTGTCTGACTGACTGGCGCCCTGGGAACTGGGACACTGTGTGTGTGCGTGTGTGTGTGTGTGTGTGCGCGTGTGTGTGTGTGTGTGTGTGTGCGTGTGTGTGTGTGTGTGTGTGTGTGTGTGTGTGTGTGTGTGTGTGTGNGTTTGCCCATCCTGCATCTCGGATTAATTTCCTGTGGCACACAATAGACTGGAGCTGATGCTATCTGTCCTTATCAGTGTTGTGCTTTCCAGTGTCTGAACCGTATTATATGTCTTATCGCTGATAGGACTGGTGGTGCAGAGGTAAGTTACAAGTAGCACAGTCACTGTGGTGAGCCAAAATCTGTATCTTACCCAGACATCTTCTGCCTAATATTTTCTCCCAAGTGTAATTGGGTTGCTCAGTTAATTGAAAAAAAAAACTGTCTTGCAGTTTTGGCTGTTCCAATATCCTGTGTGCAGGATTAATTGATTTTTCTCCTTGCGGGAAAAGAGTTTGAAAAAAGCCAATTTCTCTGAACCACAAAAAAACCTTTTTTGTGTTTTTTAAAATTCCTCTAGAAATTTCCACCTGAATCCTGTTGAAATTGTTTTATGTGTGTTGCAGTTCAGTTAAAGTGCCTAAATCAGCACAAAACTGTCATTGTGATTTGTCATCAATATTGCGCCTTGAAATGGACATAATATCTTGTGTCTGTATGTGGAAGTAAGCCAAACCACTAATGATGCGTTACTCAAAACCAAATGGCAGCACAGTGTGAGCTATGCATTGCACAGCAGAGCCAAATGAGTCCTAGTAAGCACAAAAACATGAAGTAGTGAGAAACTGGCATGGGAGAGACCTGGGGCCCATATTTATCAAATCACCAAACATGGAATTTGGACTTTTGGATGCGAGAGATGAAAGTGAAAATCCTTCACTTTGCAAGTACTAAGCACTATGCAATTTATCAAACTTGAAAATGCTCTTAGATTTAGGACAGGTCACTTTCAGTCCCTTTCCATGCATCTTCATTGTCTGCAAGTAGAATTTCTTTCAGTCAATTTCTTATATCCCTATATGAATATTTATATATTGTAAATACATTCGATTGTTGTTAATTTAACATTGTTGCTACTGAAGATGCTAAGGAATAATATGGCTGATGGACTGTGATTGATCATGTGACCACTTGAGAGTTGCTGTTAAAGGTTACTCCTATTTCCTATTTCACTCTAAATGGCTTGATATATGTGTCTTACTGCTCACATTCAGCAAACAACTTTTTTTACTCCCAAGTTGGCTCTGTAAGTAATAGTAATACTACACCTCACCTGTATACTTTTGAGACAAACGGCAATCTGGTTTTCAGAGAGGTACTGTCTTTATTGTCGTTACCAAGCAGCCGTGAAGGCTAAAAAGCCGAATCTGGTGAACGGCGGGTCATCCCTTAAATCTTCAGACAGATTAGGTGCAGAGCAAGTACGACTCTCCCCTTCAGCGGGGCTGTCGAGTTGACTTTCAGTGAGATGTGTAACCCCAGACAGCACCAGTGAGTCCTTTCCAGCCACATCATATCACAACGAGCCTGACAGGAACAGAGAGTAATGGAGAGTAATGATATTCAGGATGAGTATAATGTGTTTTTATGAGCCCCGATCCCAAGGAGAGAGGTGAACTTTGTCAAATTTGGCTCTCACGCTGAAACACCAGCCAGCTAAGTATAGGTTGAGTGGTGTGTGTGTGTGTGTTGCATTGTGTAGTGTGACAGATGGATGTGGGGTTGTCACATAAATAGAACATGCTGAACACCTTCAGGAATGCTGATGGAGAAAGAGAGAGGCAGTGAGAGGAAGTGAAAGTATCATGGAGACAAGTGAGAGGCAGAGAGGGAACGGAGGGATTAGAGGTAGAAGACAGAGCGATGGGAAAATGAGGACTAAGTAGGTGCAAATATTTTAATCATCATCCTGTCTCATATTAGATAACTAAAAACTTCTTGCTGACAAGTTCAACATTTTAATTTCTAAGGGGATAATGTGTTTTGAGTTGCTTCTTTGTCTGTCGTGAAGTCTGTTCTCTGCTCAGCCTGCACAAACTCTAAAGTACAAGTACAGTGCTTGGCATTCAAACCCGGAGACTTCTTTGGTAGCCTAGTGTGATATTCTAGGATTTTATGAGGCCTAAGACAACACAGAGTGTGTGGAGGAAAGATGAGACATGCAGAATGGCTGTTGGTAACTGCACAGGGAGGCAGAGGATGAAACACAGGGCGTTGTATGTATTGGTGTTTCCTGTACAGTGTTTTGTGGACATAAAGGGGATGAGGTTATTTTTGTTCTCAGGTTCATTCCTGGACCTGTTTGAGGCTGTTCCAGTAAGTATTGTGGTTGTGGTAGGGCGTGTGTGTTTGATATCTACAGTACAGCGTATGACAAAAGGCTGAGCTCTGATTGCAATGGTAGATGCCTCGATGTCAGATTTTGGCTAATAATCCTGCTTTGGCAACACTAAAATTTGTCTGAACGTTGATCTGATTCGAGCCAAAATGATTTGTCAGTTGACAGAAATTGAATTGGTAGCAATTTTGGCTTGTTTAAAGCAATGACTGTAAAAATCCACTGGGTCCAACGTCTCCAACATAAGTATCTTCTTGTTTTCTTCGTCTTTTATAATATTAAGTGGACATATTTTTGTTTGGGATTGTTGCTCAGACAAAACAACACTTTTGAGGACATCAAATTAAATAATAATGAAAATAAATGCATGAATATGACAAAAATATCTGATCAGATTGTGAAGAATAATCAATGTCCACTTGCTGGCTTTTTTCAGGGCTTTCAGCTGCAGCATGAACTTTCATGAATTCTCACTGTAGCGGTGTTTAACAGATGTTTTTCCACATTGGTGTGAAAGGGCATAAGAGATGGAAAGCATGTTGACAAATGGGTCTTGGACAGTCATATGCTAGTTTTTTCTGGATCTCATGATGCCAACTGCGTCATTGATGTGTTTGTTTTTGCGCTTTTTTCTAGTGGTATTTCTGTGTTCATTGTTTCTTCTTTTCAAAGGTCTTCCTGGAAATTCAGTTGAGAGTGCAGATTTATTGAAATGTTTGCCACAGTGGTGGATTCATGTGAAATTATAAGCTTGAGGTTATTATTATTTATCATCTGACTCTCAGTGCTGTTTGCCATCCCTCACCCTCAGCCCTCCCAGAGTCTAAAACCGCCACACATAACCTCCCAACCTGTGGGACACACTGGTGGTTTATTCATATGACCCCTTAGACTTGAACTCTAGAAAACACAACCTGGTGTGTGTTGTGGTTTCCATGAGGTCCTCAAGCCAATAAAAATAAAAAGAAGTGTGTGTTTTTAGCTGTGGGATATACTGGTGACCTGGGTGTACAGTACCCCGCCTCTTGCCCAATGCATGCTGGGATAGGCTCCCTCCCCTGTGACCCTGAACAAGATAAGCAGTTTAGAAGTGGAGGGGGGTGTGTGTATATTGTCCTGTAACTCTTTCAGATTAAAGCATTGATGCAGGAAAAATAATGTTTTCGCGAAACTTTGATACTGTGATTGTTGCTGCCCTGAAGAAAATATGAGTGGGAGAAGTGATTGTTCTTTTCTACAACCAAGCTGGGATGCCTTAGAGCAAGGCTCTTAAACCTCCAACCCCTCAGTGCCTGACATATATATGTGTGTGTAGAAAAATACTTAAATGAAGGTTTAAAAAGAGGCTAGACACGGTGAATTTTTATTTTTTTTGAATTATAGGGAGAATTGGGACATGAGCATTTACATTATTGACAGGTCAGCAGGTCCAGGGGGAGGAGCAGGAAAGCCCTGAAAACACACACACACACCACACACACACACACACACACACACACACACACACACACACACAAACACACATACTCTGTCTGGGCTCAAATGGAGCATTAGATGTGTGTGTGTTGTTAGTGACACAATCACTCACGGCCACTGAGCTGATGTGCATGTGTGTTCATCTGTGAATGCGTTGTCTCTATCTAAACGTTCGGGATTGATACAGTCTACCTCTGTGTCGACCTGCACATGTGCACAGTGTTTGCTCTTTGTGCATGTGTTTGCGTAAGAGCATATACTGTATGTTAGTGTGTGGGAGTCTGTGCTAGAGGCAGGGTCCTGGCCTCTTTGTATCCAGGTGTGTGTTTTTGGCCTGAGGGGGGACAGAGCAGATGGTTTGCGTTTGAGTCTGTGTGGCTGTAACTGACTGGTTGTCAGTCACAGCTCCCTGGCCAGAGATCTGTGCCTAGCAGAACATCAGTTAGAAAGATTCACTACTGCAGGACTGTTAAAGACCTGGGTCAGGATTCAAGGTAAGGGTCTACCAAAGGGCTGCACAGTTAATCACATGACATGAAATGGTAGCTTTTGTAGTGAGCGATTTACAAGAGGCCGCATGTAGAGGGCAAGCAAAGTGCTAGTTTTAAGTCTTCTTCCTTATATCTCCAGATTGAGGGTACAGTCACACATGTGCAAAATTAGAGAAGCATGTGAGCAAATTGTATCTTTGCTTCAAGTGTCGTTCAACTTTGGTCAACTCTGATCTGAATTTTGCCTCAGCAGCTCATGGTCTTTCGCCTACATGTGTGACCTTCCCCTAAATGCAACAGCTTAAATTCCCAGATCACCAAAATTACAGACAAACAGCAGTAAGCAGTTTTAAGGTCAAGCCACAGTATGTAAGTACTAGAGGCCCAACATTTCTGCACTCTGAAAATTATCATGTGTTATGAAGAAGAAACAAGCCAGACAAAATTTCCAGAAGTGTTGACTATTCATGAAGCAGTTTAGTTCACTTCAGGCCATTCTGGTAAGGAGAGAGTGTGGATCAGATGGCCAATGTGTGTGTCCAGTGGGTCATGTGTTCACTGACCTGAGGATGATATCACTGTCTCCAAGGATACCCAGACGGCCGAATGATGACTGCTGGCCAGCTGGCCATCGATTTTAAATAGCTGTAAACGTACTGTCTTTATCCAGTGCAAGAACTGACTCCAGCGGCAAAAGCTGGAGTTGCATATGATAATTGGTTTTAGTGTATTAACCCCACATTTCTAAATTCTGCACACTATTCACACTTGAGTTTTTTAGAGTCTGAAACTTGCTTTACTCTTTAAACTGAGTGCATAGTTGGTGGGTAGTTCAAGGGGCCTGGCGAATTAGAGCTGCCTCTGAGGGATTTATCAGTAACATTTTGAGCCAGTGCACATAAATTATGTAAATATTTTCATAAGCGAGAAATATGTACTGATTACACCCTTAAATTGAGTTCACAGAAGAGCATAGTGAGAATGACATTTTTCATTATTTTTATGCTGTTAATTACAAGGTTTCTTTGACCTGATTGGCTTAATCAGTTTTAACATTTAAATGATTTGTTTCATCCAACACACACACACACACACACACACACACACACACACACACACACACACACACACACAGTATGACTAGGGTGTAAAAGCATGACAACACTATTTCATGGTTTTTCTGCTTAATTTGAAACACAGCAGTTAACATGTTTGGCTTCTACTATCCATCCAGTTATAAATGTAGCCCATAAAATATCTATCCAGTGTGACTCATACATTGTATGATTAACAGGAATGGGGCAGATTTAGTTTGTGTTTTCTTCCCACACTATTATTGCAGAATAAAATGTATTAATAACCAGATTTAATTGACAAATTACAAAAAAAAGAATATTATTCTGTTTCAGTACATGCCCTTCATTCAGCAGGAAAACAAAGTATTCGCCCATGTGAATATGAAATCAGCTGATTGAATGTTATCTGCTGACACCCAGATTATTAAGGCTGCAGGACAGGAACAGGCCAGAGGGGTTAGGACATGGTGTGATCTGAAGAAGAAGGTATAAGCAGACAGTGTGATCACATGAACCCATCAGCTGATGCTTGTGCCTGTGGTGGTGGAGTTGGTGGATTAAAGCTTTTTGACTGAGTGTGTCAGCCTTACACTTTTCTCACTTACTGTGTCTGTGTGTACATAAGTGAGGTGGCAGGAAAAGGAGTTTTGAGAATCTGCGATGAGTGATTATTGGCAAAGAGGGCAGATACAGCATGAAACTCGTGACCTAGATACAGAGAGAGGTGAGAGGGAGGGGGGGCAGCACGATCATCACTTGCCACCAGCATTCATTTATGTTTTATAACGTCTGTTTTTAAAGGCGTGGGAGTTGGAAGTTGTCCTCCCATGATGATGAGCAGTGTGACTCTATAAATGGCAGTGTTGGTCAGTTAGTCCACAAATCTTTAAGTTTGACAAGCTATGGCCAGCACATATTCAGTACTTCATTTATAATTTATATGTTCAATCAATCATTCAAAGTAATTTTCTGTTGAGCAGCTACTCGATTATGTGACTACTTTTTTTTTTTAACATTTTACTTCCATTGCTCAAAAGTAGGTTAATCAAAACCATATCCTTGTAAAAATCCAGTGTATCCCTTTGTACCTTTAGCGTATTATATATTTGTTCCACTGATCACTAAATCCTCGTTTCTTTCTCCTTTTCTTTGTAGGTGATCCCATCATCCCTGGCCTTGTGGATTAGCTGGCTGCCTTTATCTAAAGGGATGCCCTATTGATTACTGCTTTCTAACAAAGTCCATTCATTCCATTGAGGGTGTTGGAAAGGCCTTGATCACAGCTATGTCAACGCTGCATCAGGATAATTCAAGTCACAAAGGACTACAGTAGAAGAGTTTGTGTTTTTAGCTGTTACATCTAGTATTTCAATTTTTTTTTGGGACATCCATCTTACATTTTTTGCTTTTGCTGATCTGAGTTTTTGTGTAACTTCGAGCATGTATTTTTGATTTACTTGATTTATTCATTTGAACCAGACACTCTTGTCTATACAGTATACACGCCATCTCTCTTACCATGTACGGTAGCTCCCGTTCAGTCTCAAAGCTGGATGTTGTTGGATCCAATGGTAACGGGTCAGTGTCTGGGAGCCCCGGGCGCTCCCCACGGCTCCCTCGTTCCCCACGCCTTGGACACCGGCGAAACAGCAGCAGCAGCTCTGCTGGTGGACTCACTGGCTCCGGTAAAACCCTGTCCATGGAGAATATTCAGTCTCTAAATGCTGCCTACGCAACAGGAGGTCCTATGTACTTCACTGACACAGCTGAAGACCCCATCGGCATTGGGAGCCTTGGCAGTGGGCTGAACCCCTCGCTGCCCAAAAGCACCATGACCCTAGGCAGAGCTGGGGCCAGGGTCCCCTATGGGGTCAGGGCGGCCATCATTGGGAGCAGTCCTAATGTAAACAGTGGAGGAGGAGGGGGAGCGATCATGCCCAGTGATTCAATAGCTTTTGGGGGGGAGATGCAAAACCAGCCTTCACAGGCAGCTACTGTGCCCCACTCCATGAGACAGGTGAGTGTTTTTTTTTTTCATTCCTGCAACCAAGAAGTCTGCATTTTGTGTCCTGAATGTTGAAGTTCAAACCAACAACATTTTAAATTTGCTCAGTTTGTTCCTTGTCATTGCCCTTTAAAACTGCAACCCTTTTTTGTTAATCTTTGGGCAGAGTTAATCAAGCTGTTTCCAACATTTCTAATATTAAATTGCTCCCGAATAGCAGACGGTTCAAATGAAAACGGTTCAAATGAAGATTAGTATAATCAGATTAAGGAATGTTTGAATAAAATATATTCAGGGTGTTGATGATCTTTGTGTCAACTTTGATGAATCTGAAACATTTTAAAAGATAGCAGTTGAAATCAAGTGCACATAGCAAATAAAATGTTTTGTCACATGTACGTTATCCTCATATTTGACATAGGAGGGGAGGTGGATGTCTCAATGTATATAAACTATATTGAGATAACTCGTCAAAGACTGTTTTTAAGTCATGCTTCAACTAAATAAAGTATGAGTGGGTATTCATACAGTTTGTTTAAATAGACTAAGGTCTGCTCTCACACCCCCTCTGCACCATTAGTCATAACCTGAAACCTCATATCTTCAACATGTATCTCTCCATCCTCTCCTATACCTCCCTCCTCTACTTTTTTCTAATCATTTCATAAGCAAAAGTGATTGGTATTGCTGGTGTTTAAACTGTGTGTGCGTGTCACCAGGTGAGAGACGGTGCCATGTCAGACCTACAGACACAGTTAAGAGAAGTGCTGAGAGAGAATGAACTACTACGCAGAGATGTAAGTAATACATTTATTTTACAGTTGATCTCTTTCAGCCGTTTGTGAACTTGTGTGTTCATTTCGGAATTCTGCTGTCATGAATTAAAAGACAGATTATAACTATAAGGGTAGACTAAAAGCCAGTAAATTCAATAAGTAGTAGTAGGACATAAATGATTTTAAATGTCCCAATCTCTTAAAAAAAAAAAAACATTTGGTAAAATGGAGTCATGATGTTTGATTTTGATTTCTTTTAGCTGGAGGCCAAAGAGTCCAAGTTGAGCTCCTCTATGAACTCCATTAAGACGTTTTGGAGTCCAGAGCTGAAGAAAGAGAGAGCACTGAGGAAGGAAGAAGCCACGAAGATGACTGTGTGGAAGGAACAGTACCGAGTGGTACAGGAGGAAACACAGGTAGGAATAAGGTGTCTGACTGTGTGTGTTTCTTTGTCTGAACCTTTTGCTTGTTGCTCAGAATCAAAGGATCAATACAGCCATATCCTGACCAGAGATGAGTTGATTTCATTCATTCAGTAAATCCAGATTAGAAATTACCATTAACCTTTAGAGTTTGCTTTGGATAAGGTTCATCCTTTACTAGCTGTGATATAGTTGTTCCACTCAGTTTTGTCTCATGCCAGAATTTATGGTCTGGCACAAAGAGGAGCATACCCCGATAAATTTGTGTACTGTTCTGGTGGATTTGTCTCACTGCTGTAAAAACGGCCTTGAAGACGGGTAAACAGATGAAGCCTGGTAGGGGGACTCCCAGCTGTCTGTTGGTTCAGAAGCCATCTGGATGAGACACAGCTACTCTGGCGGGAGGCCGGAGTATTATACAAGAGATGACTTGCGCACATGCACGCTGGCAGTCACTCGCTGCCTCACAGTGACTCATTTCACACGCTGTCATCTCGAAGCCGGTGCAGAAAGCTCTCGGTCCTCTGCACATTCATTCTCAGTTCAAGCAAAATAATCACATGTACATCTTGGCCATTAACTGGTGCTTTTATCTCTTCATATGTGTGTGTTTGAGGTCGTCAGGTTTGCAATTGCATCAACAGATTTTAAATCTCTTTCTAAGAAATTCACAGCTGGTATGGTGTGTATGAACATGTGCAGTATGCGCGTGCCTGTGTGTGTGCATCCATAAATCTCTGAATGTGTCTTGTATGTGGACACTTGTTCAAAGTGATGCCGTGTGTGAGAGAACAAAAGAACAGATGATAAGATGATAAATCTATTGTGCATTTGACTTCTCGCCACCACGAGAAAAATCCTCAGTTGCCTTCACGCTTACGCTCCTCTTAGGGTATGTGTGTGTGCCGTTACAGTGAGTGAATACACATGTGGAGACATGCAAGGATATTTTTTGATCTCTAATGTTGGGAAATATGTAATGTACTCTCTCCTCCTCTTAATCTCTTTCACTTTCATTCCCTTTCTTCCCGCCAGACAAATCACACCCTTTTAACCAAAGGCATCCTTTTCATTTCCTGCTCTCATTATCCCGTCACTTTCCTTCTCTTCACTTCTCCTCCGTCCCCCTCGCTCCTTTTTTTCCTACCTCTTCTTACTCATTCTCCTTCTCTTATTCTATTTCTGTCATCACATGGTGAGTCAGCTTTCGCTTTCCTCCCTCCCTCCTACCTTCCCTCCTCTCCCTCTGTCTTTGCCATCATCTGCGTGTTAGAAATCGAATTAAGTTAAGAGACACACACATGCACGCTGTGTCACGCCCCTGCTGAGGAATGCACATCTCATCTGCACCCTCCATCCTTCCTCCCTCCCTCCCTGCCTCCCTCCCTTCTGTTCCACACTTCCTCACTCATTCACCGCCTCCCTCATGCTCGGCCCACTAGCTTCACCTCTCTTCCGTCCGCCTCTGTCTTTATCTCCTCCTCTCCTCCTGTCTCCCGTCTGAATCCTTTCCTCTCATGTTCTTACAATGTGTCATAGATTCAAAACCAGAATAACAGACATTCCTAATCTCATGTTTGTACTTGTTAGGCACAGATCGTTTTAGATAAGATCCATTAAATGACAGAACAATCTACAGTCTACAACAAGAAGTCTACAACATTGTCTCACTACATGTCTTGTTCTTCATTGCATGTGTATATTTTGTTTGGTGTGATTGCTCTGTAGAAAATAAATCAACAGCAATTACAATTGATGATTTTGTTCATTTAAGTCTTTTGCTGTTTGCTGCTTGTCTTTGTCTTATATAGCTAAAGGTCAAAATTTTTTTGTTTTTGGCTTTTTGTTGGACAAAATAGACAATTTGAAGATTTGCTGGTGATAGGTCTCTCCATCTTCATCGCTACTAGATACCTTTCACATACAGAAATTTGATCCGTGGTTAACATATTAAAATAGGCTTTAGGCAGTGAGAGCATTGAATACAAAAACACTGTGTTATGTGACATCAGGAAAGCAAGTTCTGCATGTTCATGTCAGCCAACCTGGTGGGTCTATGATGCGTCTTACTGAAATATACCGAAGTGACAAGAGAGAAGAAGCTTCAGACTCTCTCAGGATGAAGTGCTTGCTCACAGCGGCTTGGGAGAAAGATTATTACTTTCCGTCTGCAGAAAAGTGAATTAAAAACAACATTTTTCATTTCTCAGTCAGATTAGACGGGAGGATCTTTTCTGTTGCTTCCCCACTGAGCTTTAAATTATTATCCTCTCACTCTATACTGCCAGTTGCTTTCTCTTGTTTCACTTCCCACATGCAGCACTTTCCTCTTACCGCACCTTCCACTCATTGTCACCACACTCTCCATCTCTTTCTCACTGATCTTTCTCGTTTTCTCTGTCTCACCACTTCACTCCCACTTTCAGACACCCTCTCTTTCACGTGCCCCTTTCCTTCCCATCTGGGCATGTGGTGCAGTTTTGCCACAGAATGCGATTGATGAGAGTGGACACAGCCTGGTCTAAAAAATCTGTTGATCTGAATGTATCCTGCTTTTTACGACCTCATGTTGTAGTCAGTGTTTTCTGTCCCCTTTGTCACTTTTAATGCGCTGCCTCGCTTTGGTTTCTGTTGTGTGACTGAGTTCACCCAATTTGTTCCAACTCTTTGATCACAGCAGGTAAGTACAGTGTTTCACGCAGTAAGAAAGAGAAGCACAAAAAAAAAGGAAAAAGATGAAGGAATGTCCGGAATGCTAAAGGAAAGCCTTGCTTTCTTTTTCTTTATGTCCTTCTTTTCTTGTTAGTTTCTTTCCTACACAAATACACACCCCTTCTTTCTATCTTCTGTTTTCATCTCTGTTTCTTTCGTCTAGCTTCTGCACTACTTACAGTGGTCAGTTTGCATTTAATAAATATTACATGCTCAAGCAGAAGGCAAGCAGCAGTTAGCATTCATGATTGTAGCCGTGACAACAAGGATTTATCGTCTCCTCCAGAAAATATATAATACATTATATACATGAGAGGAGTTTGAGTGTTTGCTTTATGCTCTCTTTTCCATGTGGTGTGTCCCGCTGCTGAATCATACCAGCTGAACAATAACCACTCTGTCTGTCTGTTTCTGTGGCTGCTAGATCCAATCTATCATCTACTGTATTCCAGGCGAGCCATGTGACGTCAGCACTGGTGCGTGTGTGTCTGTGTGTGCATGTGAGAGAGACAGACTACGTTATATGTTTGAAAAAGAGGGTTGTATGGTTGCTAGGTTTTGTCTCATACATGTTTCAGGTGTGTTTCAGACTGTACATGAGTGTGTGTTTGCCCATGGGCGCAGGCATGTACTGTAATTTTGCATGTGCGTGGCTGATTCTTCGTTTGGACATGTGCTTTTTTTAGGGGAAGCAGTTGCAGGCTGTTTTTGCGAGTTAGCGAGAAAGACACAGAGGGTACTGTACCAGGAGGGAGTCTGTGTCCTTGCGTGTTTGTTGGCAGGCTTATGTGTGTGTCAGAACAATTGGGCTTTTTGTATACACAAGTGTGTGCGTGGAGGTGCAAATTGCACAGTTGCCTGCATGTTTAGAATTGTGTATGTGTATTTGCGTGTGTATATGAAGACAAAAATGTGTGTATGTTTCTGTGCATGAACGATTTCTATTTATATCAAAGTGTGCATTTTGTTTGCTTGCAACAATTTGTGCATGTTTTATGGAAATGGGAGGTACTTGGCAGTGGGGTGATGAAGTTGTGTTTGTGTGTCGGACAAAGTGCAGCAGTCAGTGGGTGCTACGCTGTTTTCATTCTCCTCAATTATTTAACCTAATCCTCAAGGTGCTGGTTGAGAATAGAGGTGTGTGTCTGCTGTGGAGAGAGAGAGAGAGAGAAAACATTTCTCCTCAGTGATAATACATGAATCTCAGTGTGACTGTTTTTAGTTTGTGGTACAGACTGATACAGATTCAGTAAGATGCTATTATCGTATTGGTGGAGAATAGATTTATTCAAAATTCCAAAGTTGTCAAAATAACATGCACATATTGGTATATCTTGAACCCAGAGGTTTTGTTTTTGGTAGAAATAAAATGTCAAACCTACTAGATACTGAAGCTCTCTCTCTGTCTGTGTGTGTGTGTGTGTGTGCGTACATGTGCTTGTTTTTAGATCCCGGTGGGGATGACTACACACTAACCCATGGAGACATCCACAAATCCCTAATCCCCATCAACAAAATTGAGGTCCCCATGGGTCCAAACTATCTTTTGAGGGTTAAAACTTGGTTTTAGGGTTAGGGTTACAATTGGGTAAAGGTTAGGGTTAGACATTCACTTGTGATGGATAGGGTAACGGTAAAGGGCTAGGGAATGCATTATGTTAATGGAGTGTCCCCATAGGGATAGAGAAACAAACGTGTCTGTGTATGTGTGTGTTTGTGTATATGAGGAGGTTAATCCAAGCAGGCAGGTGAACACAGTACACCTGGGCGTTGCTTTGCCTTCAGGTCCAGGGCGGGACAAAAGAGCTAGGGAGACAAGACAGAGAAGTGGAGCTTGTCTTTCCTCTTTCTCCATCCTTATCCTGTCATCCTTCTTTTCTGCCTTTTTTTTTCTTTTGCTCAGAGCGACAAATTTGGAGAGATCGGAGAGAAGGAGACACAGACTGGCACTTGAGTGTATTTTCCACTCTATGAACATGGCAGTAAATCAGGCCTTCAGGTTAATGTGTGAATGGTGCCACCAGGACTCTGATCTTTTCCATGGAAATGCTTCAACCATCTGTAACCAGTTAAAGAATGAGAGACATTTATTCACTTGTTTTTACTGGAGCGCACAAAATAATGAATTAAATACACTTTTAAATTAAAGAGTACGGTAGTGCTGAAACACATAATCAATATTTTACTGTATATATACTGTAAATGCGCCAGTTTGTGTGCTGACTGAGTAAAGAGTTATAATCACCGTTCAGCACTTAATGTTATTACACCTGGATTTGAACTGACATCTCCTAATTTCATTCCTCCAAGCTGGCATTGAGCTTGTCCTCATGGGTTCAGATTAGTTTGAATCTAATAGAAAGGGACGGTGCCAAGTGTTTCCTGTGTGAGATTTCCATTTACTGTACAGAAAAAAGAAGTGTTGCCGGCAAGAGTTTCTGTGCCAGCTGGCTGCAAAAAATGCTTTGCCTGGCAATCCGTATACCAGCATAGACCTGAGAGAAAGAGAGAGAGAGAGAGCGTGGGAGGATGGAGGGGAATGGATCACCAAGATGGATTGAGATGTAAAGATGTGTAAAACGTAGACAGGAAGAAGGAGGAAATTAGGAAAGTGGATAAGAAGGATAGATCAAACTGGAACTCTGGGGACATGTGCCAGGAGGAGGGAGGAAAGGAGGAGAGATGAATGGATGGCACAGAGGAATTGAGCTGAAAACAGCAGATGCAATGTGAAAGAATGGAAAGAGTGATGGGTGTTGAGGTGACGGGAGAGAAGTTGGTGAAGAAAAGGAGGGTGGATGGAAAGGTAGACGTGATGGATTGACTTAAGTAGAGGAGTTAGGGATGAAGAAAGGAGAGAAGGGAAATTGGTGATAATGCTTATTTTCCTTTCTATAGGGAATTTGTCTGAGTCTTAACCATAGCGTGTGAGCAGGTACCACAAAATCACAGAGGATTAACATTTACTCTGAACTGAATTGTAGTTTTTTGGTTAGATGACAGCTGGGTTTTCTTGTTAAAAAGTACGACTTGGATGTAAATCTCTTGAAAAGGAGTTACAGATGAGGCAGAGAAAGGGGAGGGGAAGGATTTATGGAAAGCGAGTCAGAGAGAAAGAGCTGAACACACACACACACACACACACTCACAAGGATCCTGCAAACATTTTGTGCATTCCTCAAGAGTCACGCTTCTCAACTGCAGATCTACAGCTCAGCAATCTCTGCTGTCTCTCCGCTGCTCTGTGATGAAGTCAGTCAGCTGACTTGGTCATCAGACAAATAAGTTTGTGTGTTTAGTCAACCAGTCATCTTAACTTGCCCCAAATGAGATAATCTTTGATTCTTTGTCTGGTGGAAACACAAAGATCCTCTTTTTAGATTTTGAGTTAAATGACCAAATGGTTAAAGGTGCCCTGCTTAGAGGATCCTTTGAAGCCTCTTAAGACAAGACAAGACAACTAGGACTACAACTAGAACTACAAAAATAAGACTCAAGTTGTAATATATCTTAATTTTCCTTAGCTCCTCTAAGTTGAAGTCCAAAGGGTCGTGATTTAAAATAACTGAGGAGGAGACAGCAGAGCCTGAAGCTGCCTGTGTGTGAGTTTTTCTTTAAATCCTGGCTCTTCTACAGTCAGCGGTGGAGGGGCTGGAGCTGGACTGAGCAGATCTAAGCGTGAGCATGTTTGACTGTGTGAATATGGTGCAGGACAGTCCTGGAGAAGACAGCATGCAGACTCAGCAAAATATTAAAAAGTCATTTATTTTCAGCCTGTCTTTGACACACGACACACTTCTCTTTAAAATACACTGACCATCATCTCTTGGTCTTTGCCTTCCCTGTCATGCTCCTTCTGTTGCCTGCAGTCTGCACCTTTTTCCCATCCTCTGCTCATCAACCCATGACTTATTATTCCTCTCTTGTGTGTCTGCGTGTGTGCTCATGTCAGCATATTGTATGTGTGTGTTTGAGCTCATGCGTGCCACACTCACTGCCTCCACCTTTCAGGATGCCTAAATAAAACATAAAAACCTCCAAAAATAGTTTGTTTATCACAACTATTATCTCTGCATTTGGGTTTTATGTGTTGGGTGTGTTTTGTGTGTGTGTGTATTTTTCACACATGAACGCTGATCAGTAACAGATGGTCCTCAAACCTGTGTGTTTATTTAGTCAGGATGAAGAGATAGGTGAGGAGGAGAGAGAGAGGGGGATGGAGATGAAGGGGAAGTAAGGTAAATACAGGGAATGATGGCGGGGGAGAAGAAGGCAGATGGACAGAGCGAGGGAGGGAGGGGAGTGGCCATGAATGGACCAGAAAGATTCGTGGAGAGAATTGAAGTGAGAAAGAGAGGAAGAAGAAGGAGAGAAAAGAGGAGGAGTCGTCTACACTCAGGAGTCTTATAAAACTTTAACTTTAATGCAGAGAGAGAGAGAGAATGGCACTCTTTTCCTTCTGCTTCTGGCTTACAGAGGCACAGTGTTCGTTTTACAGTGGAAAGAAATGGAGAGATTTGAAAGTGAAAGGAAAGAGAGAGGGTTAGTTCCTCCTCTTTTCCTACTAGGCTGTGATTTGTCTCTCACTTTCTCCACTTTCTCTCTCTCTCTCTGCGTGTGTGTGTGGAGGCCTGTGGTAGCCATGTCTTTCCTTATAAGGAGTGGGTTTGGGATGAGGAATGAATAGAATTGCAGTGCAGTCACTCCTCTTTTCCTTCTGCTGCCTACTTTCCCAACTCTACCCTTCTAAAATCTATCTTTATACCAGACTGTATGTATATCTATCTGTAATGTGTTTATGTGAAATAAATGTGACAGCTGCAATGTTTCTCCTCTCCTCTCCTCTGGCTCCTCTACTGACCCTGATGTTGCATCACAAAGTGACTGATTAGGGTCAACATTTCACTCTCGCCTTCTCTCCCCTCTTGGCCATTTTTTATTCATCCTGTCCCTCATTTCATCCCTTGCTTCTTCCATACTTATTCTCATCTTCTCCTCTTGTTTTCAGGCACACAAACGCACAATCTGATGCTATTTTCTTCCTTCAGCTTGCTCTCCATCTTTTGAAAAATGAGGGATTTTCTCATGTTTCTTCCCTCATTCCTCCTCTTCATTATGTTCTTCATCCTCCACCTTTATCCTGGGAGAAAGACGAGAGAGAGAGCGTTAATCTGCCTGTTGTCTGATGCCTGAGTGGGCGATGCTTTCAAACTGCTCACGGTCATTACACACGCACACGCACACACACAAACAGCATGACCACTGCCTCTAACATTATGTCTGTGTGTGTGGGCATTATCGTGCGCTCGGTGTGTGTGTGTTTGTCCGTCCTGGTGTACGTGTATGCCTTTTTGTCACAGTGTGTATCTGTTTGCGAGGGGGGGAAGCGTGACTCACCCGGCGAGCACAGAATAAGCGAGGGATGAGACGGAGGAGTAACAACGGAGAGATGGTTAATATTGAGCGACAGATGAGCAGTGGCCTGAGGGGGGGATGACGAGCGGATGGAAAAATTGTCACCATATTCACAAATGGATTTTCTCTTCTCTTCTCTCCTCTTCTCTTTTTCCTCGAAATATGGATTTGAATTATGTACAACATTCATTAGACAAAAAAGGATCATTAATTTGTTTTTTTCTAGATGCTTTTTTCTTACAACCTTGAGCTCATGTTTTTTGGCAACAGTTGTTATTTTTCTGCTTCCAACAATATAGTAACATATCCAGTCTGTTGCAATTCAACTACAATGTTCTAAGTGTGAAATTGTTCATTCAGTTTGTGATAAGCCTTTTTCAATCAGTCTAGTCAGGTAAATTTGGGTCTTAAACCAGTGTAGAAAAGTCATGATCAGGTCTCATATTTGCAGCCTCCATGCTACTGAAAACTGGATTTCAATTAAATCATAAAACTAAGACTCTTGTTAGAATTTTTTTCCACCCGTTCCAGGTTCTTCTTCGGCTTTGTGGTCATGAAACACTCAGACATCTGTCGTTTAAACATTAAAGCTGTGGAAATAGAGAAAGCAGTACAGCTGATAATTCATATGGATGATTTGATGCCTCTGGGTACTTCTGTTTCTGATATTGGCTAAACTGAAAACACAGATGAAAATACAGATGGATGCTGATGAAGTCTTTGGTCAGCAGCTTGTTGAAGGGACTCGTCACTTCTCCAATTTGCATTTATTGATTTCACGACCAGAGCGGCCACTAATGTTGTAATTTGCAAGTGAGAGATTGTGAAAGAGAACAAAAAGTTTTGCAATCTGTTCAACAAAACAGTTAATTTTTTATTTGCAGAAGAGTGTTGAAGCTTAAAATTGAGACCTACCTGCAGGGTGGGTAAAGCAATTGCCCCTTTTCAGTGGGTGGTCATGGTGATTTCTACAGCATTTACAGTTGAAATGAAATGAAATGAAATTTGATGAGCTGACTGTGTCATGCTCATACAAGACGCAGACATGTCATTTCATGTATGTATATAAAGACACTCTCATCATGAACATAGCTGACTCTCTAAAGGTATTCCAAATGTTCCTACTGAGGAAATATGAGGACCGTTCAGTCAAACTCACAAGTTTGATTAGTTGAACATCGCTGGGATCAAGATAATTTCTCATCTTGCACTTGTTTACATCAGCTTGATGAATTTATCCGTCTCTCCCTGAGACATCTGATGGAAAGCTTTGTCATCTTGATTTGCTTCCTTGTTTGTGTGTTTGTCACATTTCTACACAGTTTAGATTTGTCTCCCTCTCTTGCTAGTTTATTATTTGAATGTGAAAATAAACAGAAAACTGCAGTGTAAACATAGTAATGAGTCGTAGCGACGAGCAAATTAAAATGAGCTTATTTTTATTGTGAGATTTGATTTTCTTTACATGTGTTGTTCTACATGTTGTGTGATGACTTACTTTGTTTGTAGTCTGACTCACAGTGAACATGTAAATGTGCACAGTCCATGCCTGCATGTGTCTAAATACACGTGTGTTTTCAGTTCTCTCTCTGTTTTGAGTGTTGACCTACCCTCTCAGCCCCCTGTATCGGGAAGTGTTTGACAGGGTTAAAGGTGAAGTAGTCAAAGACGACTCAGCAGAAACTGAGAAGAAAACATAAATTGTTTTCAGACTCTCTCTCTGTCTCTCCTCCTTTTTTCATCCCTCCTTCTATTTCTGCAGGACACAATTAACGCGCTGTTTTCTCTAACTTCTCCCTCCCTGCCTTTTCCCTATCTCCCTCCTTATGTTTGTGTTTCTTTCTGCTTGCTTCCTTTTTATATTTCACTCCCTCTTTTCCTTCTCTCTCTCTCTCTCTCTCTCTCTCTCTCTCTCTCTCTCTCTCTCTCTCTCTCTCCAGTGGTCTGGCATTTCTCTGCTCTACATTCCAGCTGTGTGTGTGTTGGGGAGGGGAGTTACTGGCACAAGCCCCTTGTGTTTTCTGAATTCTTTATATGTAACCTTTTGAAGTTGTGTGTGTGTGTTTGTGTATTCATATGTGTGCGTGTTCATACTGTATTTGCCTGACTTCATACAGAAACACACTGATTTGTGTCTCCTTTGTGTGTGTACGCACATTAATTTCTTCAACTCTGACATACTTTTCAATGCTTGATGTGAATGTGTGTGTGACTGTTTGTGTGTGTTTTCCTGACTGAGTGTAAAATATAATGATGGATGCAGGCATGCATAAGCATTTCGCACGAAATATTTTTTATACATATACAGTAATGAGCGTGTGTGTCTGACTGTATTTCTCTCTCTTTTCTCGTGGCACTTTTTCAAACAAGTTTATATAGCTGTAATTCAAACATGAGGCAATTTCTTGAGGCAAGTTCTTTAGAGACATTTAAACTCCAAAAAGAACTGGGAACAAACTTTAAAAGATTCAGTAAAAGAAAGTGTGAACATGTATACAAATTTAAAGGCAATCCTCATATATAAAATGAAACTGAAGACATAAAACCAAAATTAAACCAATAAACATTAGAAGGCAGTAACAGAGTTTTAAACTTGCTTTATCTCAACAATGGACAAAAACACCCTAAAGCATTAAGTATAAAATGAGACAGGATGAAGAAAAGCTGCAAATTGTCACATCGGGGGAAAACAGAATCTTTCTTGTGGTATGTTCCTACTAATCAGAAATTAAACTAACATCTTCTTTTGGTTGACTAATAAATCAACTTTGTGTTTATGCACGATTCAAAACTATTGAGATTTTGTGCAAACTCTTGCATATTTTCACCATTTGGGTGGGTCAGTGTTTGCATGTCTGAGGGAGGAATCATAGCTGGCTTGGAGGCAGAGAGGGAATATTTAAGACAGGAAAAGGATGCTTCTTCTTCTTAAGGGAAGTCCTATAAATGTCAGAGTCAGCCATCAACGCATGTGTGCGTGTGTGGAGCTATTGCATGAGTCAGCCGACCAACCCACTCTCCCACGCGCACACACACACTGATATAATAAAGGCAAGAAAAAAATATAAAAATGTTTGTTAATCGAATTTTATTGCAATTTTCTGTATGTTTGTCTCAACAGAAATAAAAAAAATGAACAGAAAGGGACAAGAGAAAGCAGGAGTTACACTGCCCTGGCTGTCGTGCTACATAAAGCAGAGCTATCATAAAAGACAGTTGCTTTGATATTGCCTAATTACCTGTCATCCTGTTCCTTTAGTGTGTCTGTTTGTGAGAGCATGCAGGCGCATTTGTCATCCCTATCTGCAGCTTTTTCTTCTCCTCTTCTCCTTTCTCTTCTTTAATATCTAAGAGTTGTTTTTCTTCGCCTCTCTGCTCATCTGTCTCTTTCCTTTTCCCTTTAATCTTGTTCTTTCCCTCGTCAGCGCTGATTAACGATAGCTGCAAGGGAGCGATAGCATCTCTGCCTCTTTTTAACCTCGTCGCTCTCTTTGTCTTTTCTCTTTTTTAATCTCTCCCTTACCTCTGCCTTCTTTCGTGGACTTTCTCCCACAATATTGCGCTACCTGTATTTCTTCGCTCTGGAAATACTCCATGACTCATGTGGTGATGACCTGGCTGTTCAGGTTATTTTTGATGCATGTTAAAGCAGCCTGGGGACATCGTAGCGACAACACACGCACACGCACACACACACGCACGGTTTAAACACTTCTTTTGTCTGACTCAGGGGTAGTCATATCACGTTGTCCTCAGCCATGATGGTCTTGATACTAACCTGCCAACACACTTTTATAACACGCTCAGCCACTCCAGATGACACACAGATGCTGTCACTCTCTCACACACACATTTCTTGAGCTATGTCTTGAGCTAGCCATCTTTGCTATTGATGCAAAGGCAGTAGTACTCCCGCAGATTCCCCCAAGAGTTGTCCAATTTCACAATTACTTTTTACCATCAAATGACCACAAACCAGTTGATACACAATGAAGTTTGGAAAGCCCAAAATCTCACCTTTTGGTACAAGTCTACTGTACTGATAAGAAACCTTGGCAAGTGTTTTATAGTTATGCTGTGCAACAGAACAGTAAAGATCTAACTTTGTACTCCATTAATCTCCTCAACAGCTTCACCGCAACATCCACCAACTCTTGTTAATCTCTTAAATTTATAACTCTAAGTCAAACTTCTCTCTCTCCCTCCAGCATTTTCAGTGCACCATCCAGGCTTTACAAGATGAGCTCAGAATCCAGAGAGATCTCAACCAGCTCTTCCAGTCTGATTACTCGGAGTCGGGTCTCCTCGGGAACCAGCCCCTTAGCCCTCAGGAAATGACAGAGGAGAACTTCCTGCGTCTGCACAGCGAGTACGAGCGACAGGTCAAAGAGCTCTTCCTCCTGAGGAAGACTGTGGAAGAAATGGAGCTGAGGATAGACACACAGAAACACACACTAACTGCCAGGTAAAGATCAACAGCAATGTGAGGTTATGTGATTTTAAGGACCTTTTGCTGCCATTGTATTCTATTAATTATTCTTTCTTTTCTAACAGGGATGAATCCATAAAGAAGTTACTGGAAATGTTGCAGAGTAAAGGCCTGTCGTCACGGGCAACCGAGGAGGACCACGAGCGAACGAGGCGACTGGCTGATGCTGAGATGACCATCCACCAACTGGAGGGTTTCCTGGAGCAAAAAGACAAGGAGATGCTACAACTCAGAGAGGTGTGTGTGTTTGTGAGTGGAGCAGAATAAACAAAGTGCATTCAAGCATTCCCATGTGTGCGGGTGTGTGTTTGTGTACAGCCAGATGTGAGTGTGTGCAAATCAAATCGTGTCATATCCAGGCGAGGCCCTTGGCTGCTTCCACGCTTGGCTCATAATTCAGTTTTAATGTAACACAGAACCATTAACACGCACACATAAATACACAGGAAGGCACACTTCATCCTATTTTGTATTGTCTTGTCCTGCCCGCTATGTGTCTTCTCTAACATCTCACTCAGCTGTTTTAACTCTCCGTTTATCAGCGTTTGTTGCTTCATGCAACAGCTCCCTCTAGTTGTAAGATGTTGTTCATGAATAACAAATTGTCAGAGATTGACCTTTGAATTTTCAGTAACACATTCCTATATCTTTTAAATCTTTGAAGACAGACTTTTCAGTAAGTTAATTTTCCCAACAGTCTTACAGGGAATGTATGAAAATTAAATGTTTACGAATCAATTAGAGATCGATAGCCTTTATTGTCTCAGGAAAAAAAAAAGTTTTCACAATCTGCATCTGCTCATGTCACACTAAACAATAAACAGTTCCATAAAACAAAAGCGACAGACAACGATTACAGCTGATACTGAAACACTAATGTGTTTGTCAGTGTGCAAACTGACAGATGGTGTTTTTACCTTTTGATTTTAAAGGACAAATACAGTGTAACATTATATGTCTGATAGTAATATTTATCCTAAACTGTTACCTTGTCTTGTTATGAGCCAACCTACTGTTTCAGTCACTGAAAAATATACAAAACAGCTGATCTCAGACCAGCCCTTTTATGACCAGCTCCAAATGCACCACAGCTGTGAGGGAGAAACACACACACACAAGAGCAAGTGATGCATCATTAAATGTATCATAGGCAGCAAATGACTGAGAGTCAGGAAGCAAAATAATTTTTTTTTCCCAGCAAGGGTTTAATGGCCCATGTTGCTTCACATTGCATCAGTGTGCTGCACAGAGTTTGTGTTTTTTGACAGTATTTGACAACAGACCTTGTTAATTCCAAAACCGAAAACACCTCAGGAGAACCGGAATCAGATTATGCAATAACTGGAAGATAATTTCCTCATAGGTTAAAGTGAAAATTATGATAGTAAATAATGTAGAAGTGTTGTACAGACTTCCTGCTGCACTGCTGACACTTTCTTTTTTCACATTGTTCATTTCACTAATTAACAGACCAGCCCTCGCAACTTCCTCCAGCTACAAAGAGCATTATTGTCAAAATTCTTCAAAAATGTCCCTATTGGGGTTAGAGCCGAGGTGCAGCAGTAAAAGTGAGACTTCTTTGTGGAAGGAAAGAAAAATTTAAGCATTTAAAGTCACTGATTATCTTATTTTGAAATGGAATCACTTTACTTTGATTATTGAAAATTTAGTGAAAACTCAATTCTACTGCAATTAAATCACTCATCAGCTGTAATACAAAACGACCACTCCAGATAACACTCTAACAAGAGCAGTTTGGCAATAAATGAAAGATGCTTCGCAATATTTGCTTTGCCAATTTTCTAACAAAAATCCAACTTGAGCTTTCAGACTTCCAAGTATAATCAAACAAGCCCCGAATTAATCAGACATCTGTCCAGTCGAGTTATGTTCTGTCAGTCATATCATGAGCCAGGAAAGAGACAGCTAGGGGAGCCACTGGAGGCTCAAATTTTCTATCTAGATTGTTACTGAAGTTGCAAAATCTTAAATGACCTTGTGTAAATTTCAAAAAGAGGAGTGCATACCACATAAATGCAGATGAAGAGTTTTCAAATTTATCTTGTGTAGTTCTATTTAATTTTTGTTTTTTTCTCTTCATTATTGCTAATTTCTGTCCTTGTGCATCTCCTGGGATCGATAAATGTTTATCGTTTTTTTTTTCATCTTCTTCACTCTTTACAATTATGAATTTTTTGGCTTATAAGATTTAATCGTTACAACCATTCTTTGTTTCCATAGCTCTAATTTAACACTCCCCAGGAAGTCATTACCAAATAAGAAATAATTTTTTTAGGGAATATCTGAGTGTGTGTATGAGTCTGTGTGTGTGTGTGTATGAGTCTGTGTGTGTGTGTGTGTGTGTGTGTATGTGTGAGCATTCATAGCATTCTTACACACGCCTTAAGCCATGGCACCCCACTATCCTATTCACATGTATGTGTTTTTGTGCTTTCTGGCTCATGCATTAGCTGTCTTTGTTAGCCTCTAAGTGTGTTTCCTCCAAAGAAAAGCACTGATGCATACACTGCTACAACCTCCCCTCTGCTTTCATTCCCTCCCTCTCTCATGCTCCCTGTCCTTTCTGTCTCTTTTTGTACCTTTATATCTACACTCCCCCTTTTTTCCCCCTTTGCTCTCACTTCTTTTGACCAGTGTGTTGTGAACAGCCAGACAGACAGGATTGCGTGTAGCTCAGTAAATTAGGCTTGTTAAAATTTTGACTTTGGAGATTTTTTGGGGGGGGGGAAGGAAACAAATCCTAGTGTAGATCTACCAATTTCTTGCAGGAATTTTATTATTTATGTATGTTAGGTATTATTTTCTGACAGTGTGCTGCCGTAGGAGATTGAAAGACTCTTTCTGCAGTTAAATTTTCAAGCATTTGAAGCCATGACACTGGATTTTTTATTTGAACTGAATTGTTTCTTTTAATTGGGACTCTTTTATGATCTAGGACACTTTTATATTCCAGGCCACACAATTTTATTTGAACCTAAAGGCTTCAATGCTGGGAGCTAATTCATTGAATTAGCATCATTTCAGGCTGTCAGATTTGATCATTCTTTCGCATTTGAGGCTGAAACGATCTAAGCTCAGTTAGTGGCGTTCCTCACAGTTTGAAGGATGTGGGATGGAAGGATTGACCCAAGGAGGCTCAAAGCCAGCACATCCACGAGAGGAAAACAGCTCCTTCCTGCCTCCCCCTCCATCCCCATTTCTCCTTCTTTTCCCGTTTCTCCCTCTGTCCCTATTCCACCTCCTTTCCATGTGTCTCCCCCCTTCCAGCCCTCTCCTCATTTCTCCCCCTCACGTCATCACACGCTGTGCTCCTCACCCTCCTTCCCTGCACCTTCCCCTCCTAACCATCGTCACTCCATCCACCCCGTGGTCCTCCCTTCCTCCTGTCCTCCGCACTATCCCTCTTTTGTCGTGGCCTCCTCGGTCCATCCTTCCCTCCAGCGCTCGCCGTCCTTCCCCGTTCCCGCTCCACGACCTACACCCACTGTTCAGCCTTCCCTCCATCCATATCCGCCAGTTGGCCCACGACCTTCTCCTCCTCGTCCCTTGCTCCATCCCTCTGTGTCTCTCTCTCTGTCATCTGCTGATCATCGTGGTGTCTGTGTCCCTCAGGAGCTGCACAGGAGATACGAAGCAGCTCCAGAATCAACCAAGACCAAGGCCTTGCAGACAGTCATTGAAATGAAGGTAAACATTCATCATGGATTATATCCTGTAAATGTTTGTCTGCGTCACTTTATTGTATAGTATAATAAAGGTATGGAAGCTTGTCTCAAAAATAGAGGAAAAAAAAAATCTAAATGTCCATTGTTGTTGGGGCTATATTTATTATCAACAACTGTAATAATACCATTTTTTCCCCCAGTATTATAAATCATGATACATTAGTCAGCACTATGAAGTTGCTACTGAGTCAGGATTTTTGCTGATTATTGTAATTTTAGCTTTGCCCAGCCCAACTAAAAGTGGACTGTAGAAGTTACTGCAAAATGTCACAGTAAATATTGAACACACCAAGGTGCAAATGATAGCCAGCGTCTTTCATACACAATTAGCATTGCTAATTACTGATTTGCCAGTGTGTTTACTTTAGTATCATAAAACCTTAGTTTGTCTGTCTTCATATCACACATATTTACTCCCATTCAACAGTTATTTGTGTAGATGAACTATGATGTGCAGCTTCAGTCAAATGTTCATCCACAATCGGTTGCAAACATAATTTTTGGAAATTTAAACACGAACCTACAATTATGTATTTTTAGCACAATTTCAATAAACAGAATTTTCAATATTCCTTTCATATTTATCATGTAAAAATATGCTATACCCTAAAACAATGTATGATACAAAACCTATTATCAAAGCTCCCAATATCAACAAATTGCTCCCTCTGGTGGAGGCTCATCTGCAGTTTGTCACAGATTTTCAAGCCTGCAATATTAACAGTACTCCTGTTGTTAAATGGTGAAAATGCAGACATGATCATATCAGTCCAATTGTTGCTCATTGTCAGCTATGTCAAAATGTTCATGTACACAAAATCACAACAGAAGTTAACTCGGGGCGCAGGAGGTCTAGAGTGTACTCTTTATAATATTTAGAGACCCAACAATTCCCACCATGAGCAAGCACTTGACGACAATGGTGAGGAAAGACTTCCTTTTAACAGACAGAAACCTCTCAGCTTGGGTTTTGGGTGGACAGCCATCTGGCTTGATGCTACATCCTCAAACCAGCTAGTTAGGATATTGCTTATACTGAAGATCAAGGCTGTAAATTCACTTAGTAACTCAATATTGGCCTTGCCTGCATACAGCATGTTCAGTGATTCATTCCTCAGTTCCTCATTCTAGTTCATGTTACTTTTCATGTGGACTTTCTTTGACTGAATTTCCAACTCTTCTTATCTGTCAGAAAAACCAAAAGAAAAGATTTATATTTATGGCCCAGATAGAGTAAATCACACCTGGTCTTTCCTCTTAACACGAGCATGTTGATGTCCTGCCAGGATGCAAAGATCAGCTCACTGGAGCGTGCCATGAGAGAGCTGGAGGAGGAGGTGAACATGCTCAAGTCCAATGGAGCTCTGAGCAGCGAGGAGAGGGAGGAGGAGATCAAACAGATGGAGGTCTACAGATCCCACTCCAAGTTCATGAAGACCAAGGTGACAGATTCACACACACACACGCATACACACACCCCTTGTCTGCTTGTCACACCATTTTTTTCTTTTATTCATGTTTTGAAAGATTTTACTGGGAAATAACTTGACTTCTTTACACTTCAGCGTCAAGAACAAAAAAGGGTTACTGTGGGAGCTCATTAAAACAAACCAACATTTTGGGATTCAGTAAACTTATTTTTTGTCTGTTTGCTTCTTCTGCTTCTTCTGCTAACCACATTCTTACATGATTATAGTAATACTCTAAATGCTGTACGTCCTTGTTTTGGAAATACAGACATGTGTTTGCCAGCTTAAAATGTATTTAGGACCAGAGGCAGCTGTGTTTTAACCCTGAATTAACAGCTCTAACAACCATAAACCTCCATATGATTCATTAGTTAGTGGGGTCCTAGAAACCTAGAAATCAAGTATAATTTATTTGTTTCTTGACAAGCATATATCAAATTGTTTGATTTATAAGAACCTAGATTGTTCATATGTCAATAGACTAATATCCATGTCATAAAATGTCACTGACCCACACATATACCAGGACAGGACGGTAGTGCTGATTCCGGGTAGGCTGTACAGAGGGAGGTTATCATGTATTATTGCAGCATGTGAGGTGTTTGGATGCGCCGCATGTGGTCATTGACTGTGGCTGTTGTGGTCATGGTGGCGCCCTCCTCTCCTGTCAGGTTGAGCAGCTGAAGGAGGAGCTAACGCAGAGCCAATCAGAGAAGGAGGAGCTAAGGCAACGAGCCAGTGAGCTTCAGCAGGAGGTGTCTGCAGTAAGAGACACACCTCTGTGCTCTTTCTGTCTTTCTTAGTAATCTTTCTTGATCTCTCTGTTTCCTGGGTTGACTAATGGCTAATGGCTCCTGCTCCAGTAGATTCCCGGCAGAATCCCAGTAGTGTGACTGTGTGTTCAGACAGCAGTAAGCAACTATTACTCTCAAATGTTTCAAACAGCTCACAACAAATGCTTTTGGAGAAAAAGAGCAACATGATGAATCTATCCATACACTTTGTTGAAGTACATTTCCTTATTCTGTCACAAGCTATCATCACTTTTTTTCCTTTCTGGAATTCTGTGTGTGCTTTTTTGTTCAAATGAACAAGTTAAGGGGCTTTTACTTCCCATTCTGTCAATGATCGGTGGCTGTTGACAGTAATAGTTGTTTCTAGCAGTCTGAACTGTACAATTACTGACTTCAAGCTGAGAATCCAGCCCTGCTGTGCTACATTATGCGTGTGTCTAACCTGCTTCTCTTTTTCTTGCATGACGTTTCTTTCAACTAGTGGTTTGGATTAGTACGCTGAGGTTTTTATCCTGTAACTGATTTTCCTGTGTGGTTTGGGTCCATTCATTTTACATGTCATGCTAAATTCACTCCCAGTCACCTGTGCCAAAGCAGGGGCAGATCTAGGATTTGTATAAATCAAGGGCCAAAAAATCGAGTCAGATCAGTCTTAATATTTAAGAAGGCACACATGCTGTACATGCTGTATATACATGCTGTATATTAATGGTAAAAATCCACATATACAAAAATAAGGTTCAAGAGCAGCCGTTTCAGGTGAAATCACCCAAACTATGTTCATTTGTCAAAATTCAGCCAATGGAGTGCTCTGAAGTGGCATTTCAGGGGCCAAACAGATTTCAGCTGGGCCCAGTGCCCCTGTGGTCCCGCCCCGGGACTGGCCCTTGTCCCTTTTTTTCTTTTAATAATTTTTGTATAACTGAAAGAATTGACCCTGGAACCTCTTGTATAATACAAATTAATAGCTTAAAGTACAGTATATGTTTTAATAGGTGTGTAATAATGCACTTTGCTGAGATGTGTGTCTGTAACTGTTGTTTGCCTTCCAGGAGAGAAATTAGAAGTGAAAAATAGTCCCTAAGTCCTAAATGTGTCGATATTGTGTTTGATTGAACTCACAGCTTCACATTCATAATACACTGTAAATATTACAAGCATTACTCCTCTAAACTAGTGCCTAGAACAAGTGCTCTCTTAGTAAAGCTTGTAGCAGACTTTGATACATTTTAATGTAAGGCATAATGTGATCCTCTCTAGTAAATGCTCTAACTAAGTCTGTCTTCTATCCCCCTTGTCTTCTCTTTATGTCATGTATTTCTATTACTCAGATGGATCAGGCAAAGCAGGACCTGAGTCGTAAAGACAGCGAGCTGTTAGCTTTCAGGACCAAATTGGAAACTCTGAACAATCAGTTTTCTGATAGTAAACAACATGTGGACGTACTCAAGGAGTCACTCACTGCCAAGGAACAGAGAGCTGCTATCCTACAGACTGAGGTACAGTGACTCTTCTACTAGTACTTATTGCTCTGTGCAATAATGTCATTGCTTATCACAAAAATTGTTTTGGTTTGTAAATATTTTCTTTACACTGACTTTTAATTACCTGTGTATATGTATGCATAGGTGGATGCTCTTCGTCTGCGTCTAGAGGAAAAGGAATCTCTCCTTTCTAAAAAGAGTCAACAGATATCAGAGTTGACAGAGGAGAAAAGCACTCAGAATGGAGAGATCTCCGACCTCAAAGACATGCTGGATGTCAAGGAACGCAAAGTTAATGTGCTGCAGAAGAAGGTAAGAAGACACCAAATATGCACACAGTGAGTACTGTGTTGTTATTGCACTGCAGGTCCCAGTTAAACAGTGTGAACACTACTGGATGTCATCCTAATTGGACTTCCTGTTTGCAACATTCTAGCTTCCACAGACGGAACTGTTTTTGTTTTCCGTTGGTGGTGGTGGCTGAACAGCATGCCGAGTTTGATGAGACTGATTTTGAGAACAGCATAATTGTGAAAACTTTTATTGAACAGCTATTGTGTATGTTCAATAGAAGAAGAGTGAAGAAAAAAAAGTGATCATATGAGGCTAAAAGAGATTTTATTGTTAATGAAAATGCTGTGGATGACACATGCAACTCATTCTGCAACTGAAATCTGCACTCACAAATAAGATGTTGTCATATCATCATGCAACCACTAGATGGGGCTGTAAGACTGTGTAGTTTGAGAGTTGACCAAGACAGATACATGAACAGAGAGACAAGCAGGTGAGCTGGAGGACAGAAGGACACACAGACAAGTAGTCAAAGTTACAGGTGCTTTTTTGGCCACTTTTCACTTTATTTTTTTGTGTGTATCTTTATAGTTAAACTGTTAGTTAGATGGAACGGTAGGAGTGGCCCCCTGTCTTTGTTCCCTGGCACACACACCTTGAGACACACACTGGTTTTGAATGGATGGATGGATGAGATATAAGGAACCTAAGAAATTAAATATCCAGTTGAATTCGCCCATTACCAGGCCTTTGTGTTTCTCGCCATACAAATTCTACCTCCTCCCCTTTTTCTCTCCGGTTGTCACTTGTAGAAAAAAATATGGAGAGTGTGAGCAGATAATTAATAGAGACAATCAAGCAGACAGACATAAAGCAGGACAGGGAGGGGGAGGAGTGAGACAGAGTGTGTTTGAAATCAGTTGCATACTAATGAGTTCCCCCTGTTCAATAAATGATGACCTCTGCCGTCTTCAAATAGAATACAGTCCAGTGTCTGAGAGGGAGACAGAGATGCAGCGGACTCCTCGTTTATCTAATCTACACTTATGATTTCTTCATTTCTTTTCGCATGTGGAAAAACTAAAAATACTTTCCCTCCCCTTGTTTTCGCCTGTCATTACATGTTAGTAGTGATGGAAATTGTCATGAGTGCATAGAATAAACTTTAAAGGTATTCTTCTAATCTTCCATCATCCTTGTCTCTTTGTTGTTATATATGAAGAGCATCATCATATAGACTAGCATCAGCAGCTTATTGTTTTGTTAACATATCCACATTCATTATCGCAGAAAATTTTGGGACTAAAATAGGCAGGCATTGAATGTATGTGTGTGTGTGGGTTTGTAAATGCTGTATGTGTGTGTGTGTGTGTATGTCAAGCATCCAGCACTTGTCAGTTTCATGAAGTGCAGACGGCATCAAAGAGTCTCCCTGCCTCTCAATGTCAAGTGTGTGTGTTCGTGTGTGCCTGCGTGTGAGGAGGAGGTGTCAGTCAAGCTGTCAGGTGAACAGTTGATTAATGAGGCGCTGGAAATGTTTTACTGTATGAACACACACACTCACAATCTCGGCGGTACTGTAAATGTGTGCGACTCACCTGCAGTGGAGTCAGAGGTTACATACCAATCTGACTTTCCTGTTTTTTTTGTGACGGGCTGTCAATCGCTTGATTTCCTTTCTCTCTGGCAAAGAGAAGGAAGGAGAGACAGAAGGAGAGGGAGACTGAAATTTTGGTGATTTTACAAGTTCACTCTTAACACCACATTACATAAGCGTTCTTTATCTTTTTCCCTAGATTCGTTATTTCTGTTCAACCTTTTGTTCCATCCATTTTTAATGAATACCACAAAGTTGACATAACTCCTTATCTTTGTCTGTGATCTCTCTCTCTCTTTCTCTTGCACACGCACACACACATGCAGCCACACAGAGATACACACACTCATTGTGGGCTCAGGGAAAGAGCGAGTCCTTCAGTTATTTCTGCTGATTTTGTGTTTTAACAGAAAGTTAATCTGCTACCAAATCACTGTGAGAGGAAACAGGAGGAGGTAGAGAGATGTGGAGAAAGAGGTGGAGGCAAAGAGGAGGTAGAAAGTTTGCATTTGACACAGCGCCTTTCATAGGCTGAAAATCTCTGGATAGAATCGCATCTGGCTTCTTGAATGAGGAACTGTATTCAAGACAATGTAGTAGACATACAAGATTCATCTGCTTTGAAATCAGTGAAAGTGGAAGCAGGAGAGAAACAGATGGAATGTGGGAGGGAGAAATGAGAACCATAATATACATAAGGCTTTAAATTAAACTGCAACAATTGGTCTATTAATTGATTTGTTGATTGAAAGAAAATTAATTGGCAACTAATTTGACAATGATGATCAATTGATGATTAATCATATCAGTAATTCTTCTCGCAAAATATGAAACATTCTCTGGTGCCAGCTTCTTAATTGTAAGGATTTGCTGCTTTTGTTTGTCATTTATGATGGTAAATGAAGGTTTTGGACATGAAATAACTGTCAGTTTAATTGACCATGAAAATAATTGGGACTTGCAGTCCTACTTTAAATAACATTCTATCCTCAGTAATCTATCAGTGCGGTTCTTTTCTTGCTGTTTGTGTGTTAGTTTATTGACTGTCTTTCTCTGCTCTTCTCTCTCTGTAGATCGAGAACCTGCAGGATCAGCTGAGGGATAAAGAGAAACAGCTCGGCGGCCTGAAAGACAGAGTCAAGTCTTTGCAGACAGACACCTCAAACACAGACACAGCACTGGGAACACTGGAGGAAGCTCTGGCTGAGAAGGTACACACACACACACACACACACACACACACACACACACACACACACAGTCTTTACTTATGTCACTTTTGGGGAATTTACAAAGACAAACATTCATTTCCTTGAGACTAAACTGAAGGACTACCTGACCTCAAACCAACCCTAACTTTAAGCTTACCATAACCTTAACCGTTGACCAAAATTGACCTCCAAACTGGGGACGCAACTTTTGTCCCCAATTGCACCCGCTGTCCCGAATCAACTGGTCTTGAGTCGGCAGTATGTCCCTAATAAGGACATAAGTGAGTGCACACACACACACACACACACAATTGATGGTGGTCAACCTCAGGTCAACTCCCGAGCAAGGTTACATTAATAAAACCACTATGAGCAAAACCTGCCGACCACCCACGCGATGACCAAATGACTCAGGATGAATGGAAATGAACCAATAATCACATAGGCTGTTTCATTATTAAATCATTCACAGCCTGTATTCATAAAAACTCAGGAACCATCCAAAATGCTGTCACATGGCTCAGGCCCATGGGAATAGAACCAACAACCACAGTGTCACTTACTGGATCTAAACATCAAACATGCTGTCACATGGCTCAGGCCGATGGGAATTGAACCAACAACCACAGTGTCACTTACTGGGTCTAACCATTCAGGTACCAGAGCCATAAAACAAGTCCTGAGCATGGGAATTGAACCCTCCACTGCCTGTTTGATGATCTGTTATATCACAATCAGGACTCGACCCTGATTCTGGGAAACGAACCAGTGACACTTACACCAGCGGCCCATTTTAAAGTGTTTGATGAGAATATATTTTTGTACGGTTAAGCATGATTATATTACCAACCTGATCTCCTTCGCACGCACACACGCAGAGGAAACGGCTATTAATTGTCCAGTGACTAATATTCAGCGTGTCAGCTATGTGTGAGTGTTGGCAGGCAGAGGTGGCCGACAACTCTAACTTCACTCAAACCACTTTCACAAGCCTTTTTTCCTCATATTTCATTGTTTTGGTGCCTTTGGATGTCTTTCCTTTTTTACTTTCTTCCTTTTTGTTTTTCCATCTCTTGTTTTCTTTATTGTATTAATTTTGTCTGTCACACACACACACACACACACACACACACACACACACATTGTTTTTCACTGTTATGTTTCAAAGCAGAACAGAAATAAGTTATGTTACCTTGAGGTGTTTTTACCCTGTTTTATGCTCCAATTTAATGCCCCAATTTTATGCATGACATCTTGTTTGTGTTTTATGTAGTTTTATCTTTGTAGACATTATAAAAACACCCTAACTCAACTGAATATCTGAATATTGAATATTCACAATCACCTGTTTGTATGCCTATGTCTGTGATGACACACTCATTTTCACCATAAAACCCACATTCCTAAGCCTTAGCCTTATCTTAATAATCATAAATAAAGCTGAAGCAATTAGTTCTTAATTAAAAAATATATCAACAACTATTTTGATAATTGATCATTTGAGTCATTTTTTAAGCAAAAATGCAAAACATTTAGTTGTTTACCTCTCAAATCTGAGAAGTTACCCCTCTCCTCTATTTTATATCATCGTTAGTCAAATATTTTTATGTGGTGGACAAATATTTGGATGTATTATGCAACTTGAAGATGTCAGCATGGGCTCTGGGGAATTGTGATGTTTTGTAGATCAAGCAATTAAAGGATTAATGAAGGAATCATCTGTAGATCAATCAGTGAATGAAATATTTATTCGTTTTCACCGTAGACCAAGTCTCAATACTGAAACGGCTTTTTAAAGAAGCCAGGACTGGCCCAAATATGCTCATTTTCACTCTCAAGGCTGAAACCTTAAATCAGTCCTCACAACGATCGAACTAAAGCACAAGATACAGCACAGCCAGGATATGCTTTTTTGGTATTTCTGTGCTGTTTTTGTGTGTGAACTTTTCTACTTTTGCTTGAACTGGCGGCTGTGTTGTTCTATAGCTGGACGGCCTCTATAGTGTTTTAGTGGTTGTGAATATTACATCTTGTGCCAGAACATATTACGTGTCTAAAATCACTGTTGGCTGTTAGATCCTGTCAAAGCTGCCATGTACATAAAGTTTAATGCGACTCTTATTAGTATAGAAACTTGATATTGAGTGACTGTGAAGAGATGTTGGACTCTTTCTGTCTCTATTCTCCTGACTTCCATCCCTCATTCCTCTTCTCATTGATGCCCAGGAGCGAATTATCGAGCGGTTGAAGGAGCAGCGGGAGAGGGAGGAAAGAGAAAAGGGGGAAGAGGTGGAGTCCAGCAAGAAGGAGCTGAAGGAGTTGAGGGAGAAAGTCTCCCAGCTGCAGACTGACCTGGCTGACCGTGAGGTAGAAGACACACACATGCAAACACATTCATCCATATCTGTGCTATAAGTCAGAAAAGCACACTCTCTCTGTGTCCCGGTCAAGGAAACGTGATTGATCTATCACTGCAGAACAGAGCTCCGGATCCTCCCAAAGTCCTCGTGCTGAAGGACAACAATGATAAACAGTCACATTTCCTTGACAACAATATGCTTCACAACCAACGAAAACAGTGATGAATTCCTCTTGCTCTGTGATTCATACACAACACCACCACAGAGGGAGAGACAGAGGATGACAAAGCATTTAAGCACTGTCTTTGCTTTAGTCCTCCTGCAGCAGTTAGACAGCACAGTAGGAAAGTCACAATTAACCACTTCACTAAAACCACAATTTGACCATCTATTTTAACAAAATGGCACCAAATTGACCAAAGAGGAAACTGCTGTTAGAGGGGTTTAAACCAAATTTACCATAGCAAACTCAGCAGCGATTAACATCAAACCAAAAGTCCAAATGACCAATTACCTTTAACTGGATATGCTATAATTAATGGTGCACATGTCACAAGGTAGCCACCAAGGGAAGGGTAAAACAGCTATTGTCACATTTAATATTATACTTGTTTCGATGTAGTTTTTACATCATAGGGTCCAGACCATGCTCTTAGCCCGCTGTTTGATTCTCCACTTTATTCACGATCAAAAGGGACAGTAAATGCTTGCCGACACACAAGTGTATGTTTCAAAGCACACATGTAAACATACACAAGTTTCTCAAACATACAAGGAAAACACACTAGAAGCTATATCCTCAATTGTGTTGAGACAAAAAATTGTGACTTCCCAAAACTGAAAATGTGTTTTTCAGGTACATTTTCATCTTCTAAGCCTTGTGTCTTGCTATTTTTGCTTATTATTTTGGGAGCTTAATTAGCTCAATACCAGTGTCCTGTTTGCATGCAAATTATGAAGCTACAGCCCGCAGGAGGTCCCCTAGAGAAACCACAAATTACAAGTTACATTTCAGATTAAACCTGACCATATACAAAGTTAATATTGAGCTTTAGAGTTGTTGGCAGGTAGATTGTTTCACTTTTGTACAGAGCAAGGCTAACTGTTTCCCCAGATATCAGTCTTTATGCTAAGCTAAGCTAAGCTAAGCTAACTGTCTGCTGTCTCCAGATTCATTTTTAAACCATCCCTTTAAAGGGGGAAAAGTACATCCTAAAATCAAATGACCACATGTTGTAGTGAAAAGTCCTTTCTGCCTTTTTTAACTTGGACTCTTCAGTTAATTTTAGTGATTGCAGGGTCATAAAACCTGTTGCAGTCCCATTATATAATTTGAGGAATACATGGGAAACTCAGAGAAAACAAGCATTCCTTTCTATGCTGCTAAACGCAGATGTGGGGTTTGTCTGACAACAGCAATATATATATGTACCTATATATAATCAGAGAAAGTAGCAAGGTTTCCCTGACCAAAGCCCAGTCAAACATGATGATCCGTAGTCTGGAGTTGGTATTGTCAGTCAAGGGTAAAATTATACGTCTGAGTGTCTCTCCTTCTGGTCCCGCTGGTTTGTGTTGCACCGGCCCTACCAAAAGAGGAAAAGACCAGAAAAGAAAGGGAGAGAGACTTCACGGATGAAGGCATTGAGCTGGAAGAGTGCGAAGAAGAGACAGGTCATGGGAAAAGGTTTTGAAGAACAAGGGATAGAGTCAGTCTCACAACTGTGTAGGAAGGCCTTAAAGGATGTTTCATGGAACTAATCTTGTAATATTTGCCATCATGGCTATCGGTAATATTAAAATTGTGCTCACCAAGTTAATTGCTGACGTCTAGGAATTCACTGACATATCTTAAAGAAAAAAAGCCCCAAAGGAACAAGAGACAGGAGCAGCCATGTAATCACACAAGTTTTAAACAAACCCCCAAGATGGCAAAACTTATTTGGATTAGAAAATGAACTGAAGTTTTCACATTGATTTCCTGGTTTAACTTTGGCCTGGTATCTTGTTGTAGTTGTGCTCAGTGGGGGATTATTACCAAAACATATCACATGCTTTCTCTTTTGTTCTTACCTTATAACAAAATTAAGAGGAAATGCTTTGGCACCTAAATTATAACTTAGCCAAAAATACAAAAATAACACCCAAATTGTAATAAACTGGAATTTTCCTTTAATCCAGATTAGTGACAATACTGTTAATGTGCAAGGCAATTGACGTCCAACCAATTCGGCAGAGCTGCTCATTGTCAAACACTAAGAAGTTGTAGTGTTGACTTCCTTCCTTATCACTTTTTGTCTCCGTTTCAGACTTCAGTGCTGGATCTGAAGGAGAAGGCTTCCTCTCTGGCTTCCTCCACTCTGAAGAAGGACAACAGGCTGAAGAGTATGGAGATCAGCCTGGAGCAGAAGAGAGAGGAGTGTTTCAAACTAGAGAACCAGCTCAAGAAGGTTTGAGCGAATGATGTGGCTTGGAAAATTTTGTGTTGGCTGAAAGTGTGACGTGTGTAAAATAAGGGATTGTAGATGAATGGAAATGAGATGGTGTAGGTTTCATAACATTTGGACCGAAACAGGTGGAATTAATAGACTGACTGCTTTTATAAGCTTAATGATGGACATGCTAGATGGACAACATCAACCAATTAAAACCATCAATTAGTTGAATCTTAGTAGGGAAAAACATACCATCAGACACATTCAGACACAAATGGAGGATTTTAAACTAAAGAACCCCTTGTCTCTTTCTCCCCTTCCCTGTTTTCCAAGAGAAATGACTGGCTGTGTGTGTGTGAGTGCGCGTATGTGTGTTTGCATATCACATATTCTGTCCCACACGGCAGCCCATAAAATGGTGTGTGTGCGTGTCTGACGGCTTGCTGACAGCCTTACAGTCATTTTCACAGAGTGGAGAAGACAGCACCACCACCACACCCTGAATGTGTATGTTGTGTGTGTGTATGTCTCTGTGTGTGTGCGCATGAAGGTGTCAGTAGATCTGAGTCGTTTCTCTCATCAGAGTTTATTTCTTAGTCTCTTTCTGTTACTATGGCTGGATGAAAGACTGAAAGCTTGTCTACGTGTGTGAACTGATTGACATTGTGCATGTGGCATTGTGTGTGATGTTTTCCTTTCTTATTTGTCTTTCTCTCTCTCTCTTTCTCTTCCCTCCACCCAGATCTTCTTATAACATCGTCAGACACCCAAACATTTCCTCTCCACATAAAGACCTGTAAAAACTGTTGCGCACTTCCAAAACTAATAGGGTTTATGTATTGTGTGACCAAGGCGTGTGCACACACACACAAAGTCTGTCCGTCCCAAGAGCAACATTTGCTTCTGGGAAACACACACAGCTGTTCTAACCTCTGAGCTGGTTATAACTTGTTTTTTTTTTTTCTTTGTTTTATTTCGTTTGTTTCTTCTTCTCGTTTTCTGCATCTTTTTTGTAGCCGAGCAGAAGAAAGGACAAAGACGCTGCAACTCAGTTTAATTTGCTTTTTCACTTTGTTCACCTTTTCACGGTCATGCTAATCTTCACATAAATCAGCAGAATGTGCGTTTGCGTGTTGTGTGTGTGGAAACCAACTGAAGCCAAAGACACCATCAGTGAGCCAGATTAAAATGCTTAGACTTATTAATAATATACTTTGACTGACTAACACACACATTTCTAATACACACAGAAAGAGTTAGAAGATTATTTGTCCAATACGTTGTTTTTTGACCAAACACTTGCAAAACTAATGACATTCCCATCATCCTCAGCTGTACTTTGTGTTTCACGCTAATTACCAAATGTTAGCATTGGTTAGCATGGTCTGGCACCGAGATTCTACCTTTTCCTGCCTCATGTGCCCGTGTTACACAACCTACTTGTTGTGCTGAATGCAATATCTGTAAAATAATGGTCTGCTCAAGAAAAATATACAAATCTTGCATCTAGTCCCTAAAAGACTGATCTGTGAAGGTCATTTTATTAACCAAAGAACAAATATCGACCAATTATACACTTAAACAGTTTGTCACTTTCATCAAAATCATCCAACCAATCCTCAATATACATGTTGTTATTGGCATATCCTTTTTAAATTGACCTTTATTGCTTCCATCAAATGGTGGTCACCTAATTCTGCTCGGTTTATTTACAATAATTAATTTTGGTTCCAGGCTCACAGCGCAGCAGCAGATTCCCAGGCCAATGCTGAACTCTCTGAGCGCATCTCCTGCCTGGAGCAGGAAGTGGCCCAGCACAAAGAGGATGCTGGGAAGGCCCAGTCAGAGGTGGAACGACTTCTGGAGATCCTGAGGGAGATGGAGAATGAAAAGAACGACAAGGAGAAAAAGATTCACGAATTGGAGAGGTGAGAGATGAGGATAAAGAGATGCATTGATACAGAAAGAAGGATGACAAATTTGAAATTTCGAAAACTCTTTCCTCAATTAACCTATAACAGTAGAAAACAACCAAGATTGTCTTTACTTGTTGAATTGATGGTTTAGATTGGACTCCACTTTGTTGTCCATTTTCCGTTCAGTTAGAAGCAACATACTGAGTCTATGGTAATCTTCCTGCAGTACTAATCCATTAGTTTCCCTTTTCTCACCCCTTCCTCTCCCTCTTTTTTCCTCCTCTTTTCTCCCTCCATTTCGGCTTTATTTCCTCTGTCATCTTTACCTTATTCACGTGGGTGTATGCATAAATATGTATGCATCCATGTGATTCTGCATCTATGTGAGTGTGTTTTCATTTGCTTGCGTGTGCGTGCGACCATCACTCCCCAGAAACCCCTCTGCTTCTCATCTATGGCTTTCTCAGCAGTCGCGAAAAAAGGGCCCTCCCCCTGCTGCCCCTCAGCAGCCAGTGGGGGGGCTGGTGTGGGACTACCTGGGCACGTGAGTGGCTGGTGGCCCTGTCAGTCAGTTAGAAAGTTGCACGACAAAACTCACTTTGCTTGTCGGAGGAGGACGTGATATGACAGCACTATGAAAGCAACCAGTCCCATGTGGAAAAGTTATGCGATATTAAATACTTCCTTCTTGCTTCAAAAATGAATTTGATGCACAATTTCACCCAAAGTACCTCAGATTTTCCCCTCTGGGAACTGAGCCTTTAACCACCAGAGGACCACACGTTGGGATCTTAGATGAAATACATAAAGCAGATTACTGCTAATAGATATGTCTGAGGCTTTGTTGTCTGACAGTGTCTTGCTCATTCACTATGTAAGATTGAACGATCAACACCAAAAATTTGCCTCTTAAATGTGAGAAGATTGAAGATTTTATTAAGCTGAATATCTGAATTCAAATAAAACAAGCAAGCTGGATATTAATTATTACAGAAACTAGTCAGCAGATTAATTGATAATGCTCTAAAATCCCCTTTTCTCTCTTAGAGTATCACATTAAAACACAATAAAAAGACTTATCCACATGGGACAGAGCTGAGTATGTTCACTAATAATCACCATGAAAGAGTTGCAGCATTTGTTGAATGTTCACCAAACCTCTCTAGTACGGCTTATTTCGATCTCTATAGTGCAGTTATTGGCACCAGTTGTACTCTTACACATGCGCGCATCAGCAGAAGTTTTTGTCATCTGTTATATTGCAGCATGACAAGCCAAACTAGTCCCAAAAGTTTGTAAAATGAGGGCACAGTTTGGCACCAGAGTCTCTGCTGTGCAGCCTGAAACTCTTTGAGCCTCTGTTCCTGTCAATGATGCAACTCTTTCATTTAGTGGCTCTGTTTTCACGCTTCACTTTTGTTTTACTTTCAGCCGAGGATGCCTGACTTGCAGAGTTTAACACACTCTTTTCTTTCATTAGGAGTCTGGACAGTTGACTCCATTTTTTTGTATTTCCTTTATGCTAATAAGAATAGTTTGTTTGTTTCTAACTACTTTATGACCTGTCTGTAATCTTGGCTTAACCTTTATGTCTCTCACTCTTTATGTGTGCTTATGTACACGATATCTACCTCGTAAACTAGTCTTAATCTGTCTTCTGTCTGTCTATATCTGACCTGCCTGCATGCCTGCCTGCCTGCCTCTGTGTTTACCTGTCTCCCTGAATATATGTTTCATTCTGGTTGTCTTCGTGTCTGCTCATGAGCATTTCTGTATGCAGCCCTTAGAGTAAGTCAGTTAAATACTAAGATTAAAAAACAATTTGCAGAGGTTGAGCCGGGTTATATTTTAGTAAGAGTAGTGAGAGTAAAGTTTGTCTTGGAGGGACAGACAGGTCAGAGCTGTCTGTGGTGATGAAAACTGGTCCGTCTGTCTGTCTGTATGCCTCTCGTCGCCTTTGATTTCTGAACTATCATATGCTTTCTGTCTGTGCCTTCTCGCTTTAATCTTTTCCTCTACTTTCTTCCTTAGACACGATCTCTACCCACTCCTACACTAAACTCCACTCTCTCTCTCTCTCTCTCTCTCTCTCTCTGTCTCTCTCTCTCCCTCTCTCTGTCTCTCTCTCTCTCTCTGTGTTTAGTAGTTTGACTGTAAGACTAATGGTTGCTAATGATTTTAGGGAGATTCAGTGTTTCCTCACTGTGTCTCCGTCTGGCCAGTAGAAATACTAGACTATTAATAATTCAGCACCTGCTGACTTCAAACTGGTGGGTTTTAACTCTGTGTGTGTGTGTGTGTGTGTGTGTGTGTGTGTGTGGTGTGTGTGTGTCTCTGTGTGTGTGTTTGTGTGTGTTATTTAGTCTGCCAGTAGCCACAGATGCAGATTTACAGCAGTGCTAGCTTTGTGGATAACATTGTAACGTAACTTTATAACCATTTAAAATTGCAGATGGTTGAGGTCTTAAGCTCTTACGTCACATGTATTTGAGAGATCCTTCATTCTCCCTGTGGATTACAATAAAATAAAGGCTTCTCTACAACTGATATTTAATATCTGAACTGTGCGGGCTGCTCTTAGGAAACTGGAAAGGTAGCCTATTAAATCTAGGCTTAGTATGGTATGTTTGAGAACAGACGGCCTATCTCGTAATTGTAAAATTAAGATTAAGTAGATTTTTATGAGGAAATGTAACTTCCCACACTCATTACTGTGAAGTGAGCAGTTTGTCGAGGTTATATTAGAGCGCGTAAGGACCTATGCTACTTTTTACATCCCCACATTAAGTGGTTTCATTTAGCAGTTAGATGAATGATGTGGGAAACTATCTCTGGCTGACTAAAGGTTGTGGTTAAATGTTGACATGGTCAAACTGTTATAAAAAGGGCAGAACCGACTGCTAGCTTAGCCCCACCTCCCTTTAGTTGCTGTCGATATGCCTTGTCAAGCTCAAACATGATGCAGCTAATGATAATGGCTGCAGATTTATCACTCAAAAGTGTTAAGACAAAGATAGACAAAAGATGGCGTCGTATTTGTAGCTTTCGGCATTTGGAAGAATCCAAGTCTTGACAGGTTACTGAGGTATAATTGGGATTGGGGAAGGGTTTTAGTCAATGGGGAATAGGTATGATCTTTATTTTTCCTCTTGTGTTACTCCTGCCGCAAGAAATTCTGTCAAGTTACCACTGAGGCATTAAAGCTGCTCTTTTACTGGCTGTTCACAGATGTTTGTAACTGTGAAAATATTAAGCGTGGTGGTTTGGAAAGCCATGGATAAACAAACCTTCCCTGTTAAAGATTATAAAAATATATTCAGCATCCAGGCTTTTTTTTTTTTGAACCCGCAAGCACTGACCCTGTAACATAAAGTGTACTAACACTGACTTTATCCCAGGGCTACTGAACCCTGCTGTGAATTATAAGACTTAGCCCGGAGCTAACAGGTACGTCAGAGGAGGATACATTTGCCTGTGGCCAACTCTTAGCTTGGCACCAAGGCTAACCCTGGGCTACGAGTGAGCAGCGGGAACATTACTAATGAAAAGATCAGATGTGGGTTAAACAAGGGTAAAAAAATCAACCCTCCCTCTTTCCCCTCTAGTTTACATCCAGCTGTAATGGTACCAGGTTATTTATTTCAGTAACTAGGATGGTAATTGGAGCAGACTGAGTGACTTCACACTGAGGGGAAATGGAGCTGAAAATCTGCCCTGATGGCCAAAATAAAGGATTTGGACAGAGGAGTGGAAAACAGAGCGAGAGGGGAAAGACAGAGGAAGAGGGAAAGGAAGGTGTGGTGGTAGAGGGAGAAAAACAGCAAGACAGAAATGAAATAACGTGTAGAGACGGGGAGAGAAAGAAAAGAACAGAAAACATGGTGGAGAGAGAGAGAAACAGAAAACGAAACTGACAAAAAAAGGTGGAATGTGAAGAAATAGAGAGAAAAATGAAGGAGGTTCAGAGAGATGTAGAGTATAAACCTGAGTAATGGGAAATTAGAGAAGTTTATTGCGTGTTATATTGTTCTGTAATGGACAATTTGTCTCTGGCACGCCGTCATTATCGTGCGTTCCCAGGCATAAGCTCACCCTCGAGTTTCAGGCTCTGCCAGCTCAACCAAACATATGAGGAGCGATTGTGTGGAATACTTTTGGGGTCAAGCAATTTAGGAAGTGAATTTTCATCCAATTCCATATCTTAATGATTACATGCCATATGCCTTTTGGTGGAGACTTCTCCACAAATCTGCGGGCTTCGTGCTTCTCAAGTGGCCCCAGCGGGAAGCGAAAGAAGCCGTCTGCAGTATCAAAACCATTGAAGAAGAAATAATTCATATTGAGCACGCTCCCGGCTCATGCTTTGATTGGCTGATTGCTCGCTTTGTATGATTTGTGATTGCAGTTTCGTCTGTGTGTGTGCCCTTAAGTGTTTGTCGAGGTCGTGTAAGGTGAGCAGGCCTCTTCTAACCCCTAATACTGGTGCCTGCATTTAAACCTGTCTGTCTGCCTGCCTTGCTGCTTGCTTGGTCACGCTTGTCTCTCTGTTTATGTGTCCGCCTGCAGTATGGTTAATTATGTCTCTCTGACTGTCTCTCTGTCAGTTCCTGTCTCTCCTCTCTTTCCTCTTTGAATAGTGATCAAGCTGCCTAACCTAGCACTCAACTCCTGTCTTCCCTCTCACCTTTCCCTCTCCTTCTCTGTCTCTTTTTCCCTTGCTTTTATCTTTACAACGCAATGCTGTCTCCTGCTCTACCCAGTCTTGCCTCAAGGTTAGTACCGTATGCCTATTTTTCTTCTTCTTCCGTCACTGTCTCTCTCTCTCTCATCGCGCTCTCCTTCATTGTCATACTTCTTGTCCTTGCATCAAGACGTTCTCTCATCTCCCTCACTCTGTCATAAACTCGGTTTTTAATCATTCTCATCATGTCTGTCTGTCTGTCTTTGAAGGAGACACCTTGACTTTCACTCTGCTCTCTTCCTCTGCCACATCGCTGCCTCTTTGAAGAGGAAACATTATTGTTTCTGTGTTGCACCCTCCATTAGAGCGCCCTGCTAGTCTTGTCACGATACTAGCACTAAGTTCAAATTTCAGGCTACCACAGCAAGCGAGAAAAAAAAATGTTCGAGCACTGTATCGCCATCATTAACTTGGACAGCTGTGAACTTTTGCACAGAGTTCTTCTAACTTCTGTTGGGTTTCTTTGTGGCCTTGTGGCTCTTAGAAAGAAATCACTCTACGTTTTGTTCCTGTCACTACTACAGTTCAGATGCTATTTTTCACAACCTTTTATGGTCCCTGACTTTATATTTAGGTCCCAAAATTGCCATGAAAGTTGCAAACACACTGTTAAGTTGTTGTGTGGCTTTAAAGGAAAAGTTCAACCTTCTGGAAAACACATTTATTTGCCTTCTTGGTGTGAGTTCGTAGAAAAGATTGACAACAGTGTCATATCTGTAGGGTAAATAAACTTTGCCAACCGGAAAAGAAAATCCTGTCTGACAGCAAGTAAAGCACTAAAAATTTTAAATATAGCATACACACTAGCATATACAGCTGATTTTAATTTTTTTCTTGGGTGGCTAAGATACATTTTGCCGGTGACTCTGTCCACAACAGCACAACCCTGATTCCAAAAATGTTTAGACACCGTGTGAAGCATGAATTAAACAGAATGTGAATATTTATTGATCCTTTTTGACATATACTCAATACTGCTTTTTTATGCTCATTGTGAATTTAATGCCAGCAACACCTTTCAAACAAGTTGGAACAAGAGCAACAAAAGGCTGTGAAAGTTGGGGTATGAAGTACCTTATACAACCCCACTTCAAAAAATCCGAACTATCCCTTCAAGTGTGGCACTGTAAGGCTTTGTCCATATCCCAAGATTAAAAAACTTCTTTCTTTTTCTTCTTTTCTGACTTTTAAGTATTCCTATCTGCACTCAGGAGCTGACTCTGTAATGACATTTTAGCATGCAAAAAGCCCAAAGTCTGAATTTTCGTCTTTTCTAACAGACGTATCAAAGTCATATTGCGATTTCTCTGACCTACACATTGTGATCGACCACATAATAACCACTTCTCCTTTCTGTTTCCGCCATAAATCTGGTGGTCTGAGTGTTTTGTTCGCTCGGCTCTGCTGTAAAGGTCTCCCCGGTGCCAGCTCCTTCTTTGCTCTCTCGTTCTTTTTCAACTTCCAGAGCCACTGTTCCCCCTGCCGTCTTGTCAGCTTTTTCATCGCTGTTGTTCTGGTGTTTTGTGATTCAACTCTAGAGGGGGAAAAAAACAAAAGAAAAAGTTAGCATCGCCTTGCCGTCTGGTAGACGATAGAAGACTTCTTTTTCTTCTTCGGTCCTTTTTTGTGTTTTTTTTTTTTCGTCTTGTCTTTTTTTCTGGTTGTTTTGATCTTGGGCTAAGGAACTCCTCATCCACTGCCAAATGTCTGACAGCAAGGTTTCTGTAGCTTAAAAAGGAATTGCATTGTGTGTGTGTGTGTGTGTGTGTGTGTGTGTGTGTGTGTGTGTGTGTGTGTGTGTGTGTGTGTGTGTGTGTGNGTGTGTGTGTGTGTGTGTGTGTGTGTGTGTGTGTGTGTGTGTGTGTGTGTGTGTGTGATCCCTTTGAGGTCCCGTGTGACTCTGAGCATTGAGGTGGTGCAGGGATTTGTCAGCTAATGGGTGACAACAAGCAGATACACACACACACACACACACACACACACACACACACACACACACACACACAAACACAAGCTATCACAGACCCGTGTACACAAGCACACATGCAAGGACTTTGCCAGCTAATAAGTGACAACACTACAGTGAGGATGACTGCTGAGAGTTATCTAATTAAAATACCTGCATACACACACACACACACAGTATTTACAGCACTGAAGGAAAATGAAAAACAAGCTTTTTGTTTACAGTCTTGTAAGAGCGTTCAGAAAGCAGACAGATCTACAGTACAGCTTAAAGTGGCTGCTCACTGTAAATTATGCTTTCTTATCCTATTATATTGTGCTTTGTAGAATTTTTCTTGTGGCTTCACTTTCTAACTGTCTCGATCTCACAGACACAGAACGGCAAAATCAACCATATATTTTTCCTTAACATGTTTTTCCTTTCCTTCTGACCTTATTAATACCCAGTATGTAGACAAGTGTTAATTGGTAACAGTTGGCTGGGTCACAAACTGAGCTCGCACATTTGATGAAGGCAATAAAATACATTATCATAAAGCATTGTTTATTATACCAAATAAGGAAATATTTCTTATTTGTTTGCCAAAAAGTAATTTACACTAAAGTAAATGTACAGAATGTTATCCTGCTTTATGACATGCCTTATATGACATGTTTATAAGCAACTCTTATAAAATTAAGAAAAACTTAATTAATACAATTTCAGGTATGTCTTTGAGCTGTTAAAGATTCTGAACCCCAAACAGACTTAAATGCGACTATGTTTCACCCAGCATGTATTTCATGTATAGAGTTAACAGCATACTGTGAGCATTGAGACATACTGATCTTCCTGTGCTGTTGACTCATCTACAGTATAATCTAGAGTTCAGATCAAAAGATGAATATGAGGCTAAAGAACAGAGTGTCCGTGTTTAATTCAGGGACTTTGTTGTTCTCCATGTTAAACAAAGACACTGCCAAGATCAACTGCAGCTCTCTGTCACATGCATACTCTATTACTATTATCTAAACACTTTCCCTTTAGTTGTATGCTTGGTTCTGAAATGTAGATATAAAATGCCGTAAACGTGATTTATTTTCATAAGGACAGATGCTATTAAAAGAGACATTTCAATCTGTCTGCTGTTGTGTCGTAGTATTTTTACAGCTCGTTTCCAGTAACTTGCACTGTGGAGGTTTGCACACATACACATTGGTCTGAGCTGCCTTGCCTCCTTATTTACCTCAGACATTCGCTTCTCTGCCGAGGGATTTTCTACAGTCCTTCTGCAAACAACAGCAGAATTATTTCTTTCCTTATTCCCCCAAAATGTCCTCCTTGTACTGTAAGTCTTTCTTCCTCACTGAAAGTTTGTAAGACTAAACTATTATGTTTTTGATATTTCTTTTTTTTTTAATGTTTTATAGTTTTTATGGGCTTAGTAAACCAAAGCGATATTTCCTGTGTTTTCAAAGGCAATATTGAATTCCAAATGGTTAAAAGGAAATCCTTGATGTTAATGCTGGGTGAACTATGTGCAGTAAACATACATGAGGCCCCCGAGCATTTCTGATCAAATATTTATACAGGACTCCAAATGTAATATTAATATTACCTTAATGTGGGTCCCTGAATATCAGCAGCATGCTAATGAGGGAGGTTAAAAATTTTAGTTTGGAGACTTTGAGGTTTACTTAAGTTTATGAGATTGTGTGTTTATGTCTGTCTGTCTGTCTTTGTGTGTGTGCCAGCAGTATTCACTTTTTAATTTCAATTTCTTTTAAACATTATCTTTTGTGGAAGGCTTTTCTATTTTTGTACATTTGTGTGTATGTGTGTTTATATATAGCATATATGAGGTGTGTATGGGTCGTACACGAGGGCATTTTTGAGGTTGCAAAATTTAGAAAGTTCAAAGTGCTGTCAGCAAGTATGTTGGCGTGTGTTTACACTGGCGTATGTTTACTGTATGTGCCACTGTGTTTGCATGTGTGTATTTCTGTGAAAAGGTTGGAAAAATGGGCACGTGTTGTTATGGTACGTGCAGTCGCATGCACAACTGTGTATGTGTGCGTGCTTCAAATATGTGTGTGTGTGGTCCTCTAATAAAAAGCAGGTTGTGTTTGGAACCGTTGACAGCACTAGTATGAATGTGTGTGCACGTGCCCCCTCCACTATCAGCACAGTTTTGGCAAATTTGTGCCTTCATGTGGCCTTGGACCATGTGTCAGTGAGTGTACGATTGTGTGTGTGTGTGTGTGTGTCCTTTGTGTGCATGTGTGCAGATGTGGTTTTCACTGCATTTGTACATTTGTATGTGGTGTTTACAGCGTTGTGGGTAAAGTGAACTCTCCTGTGATTCCGCCTCCACCAGTGGTTTTGCAGCAGTTGTTGAAAGCGATTTCAGAGGGAGAGTGAAGGAAGTATTTTACATATTAAAACAGCTTCAAATGGCTGCCTGCCTCCACTGAGCCGAGCCATTGAGTTCACCGAGGAACTTCTGCCCCTTTAAAGTTATGAGTGTAAAGTGTTTTAGTGTTTAATTAAACTTGTGTAGATTCGATCTGCAACTTTTTAAAAACTGTGTCCACATCACACTTAGTTTGTTTGAGAGGAAATGACTGACATATTAATGTGATACTTTATCACATCCCATGGGAAAACTCTCCTTGCTCCTGTCTAGAATATATCTATTTGAGGTCATTATGCAGGAATAAACATGGCATCTTTGGTTCTTACAATATACATGTCATGTAGCTTTAGGAAGGCGTATGATACTAATGTAGAAATTTTGTTTTTCTAAATTGATGGGTGTAACTGACGTGACACACAATAACAAACAACTAAATTGAATAATGTCATAGTGCAAAACAAAAATGTTTTAAATTAACACTAACTTGATTTGCTACCCTTTAGTATTATGGATATTATGTAAAATGTGAATTGACTGAGTATGAGTTTCTTTACGTTTTAAATTCATTGAGAAGGATTAGAAGGTTTTAAAAGTACACATTCTGTAACTATATTTGTACTATCATAATGGCCTGTGTGCTGAAGTTGTTATATGCCTTGTAAAACAACACTTCAGTATCACAGATGATTGATGTCTTGATTAATTACATTCATATGCAGATGATAAACCATTATTAAGAAGATGAAGAAGTATTTCAGGAGTGCGAGGGGAAAGTAAAGCACATGAGATGGAAGTGACAAAAGAGGGAGTGGAAGGAATCAGGAAGAGGAAAGGAGAGAACAAATGGTCCATGGCCTGATGAGAGTATTTCATCCAGAGGAAAGAGTAATGTTGCATTTGGAGAGGGAGTGAGTGTGGAGAAGACAGAGAGGAAAAGGGAGCGGTGAGGTGAAGTACGTTTGTCCTCATGTATTGGTCTGATGCATATAAATGATTGCTGTTCATGCAAATAATTATAATGCGACATTTAAGAAAAGTGGGGGCAAATAAGTGGAGGAAAAGAGCAATGTTGGTTTTGGTGAGCAAGAAAATTCCGATGAGAGGAGAGAGAAGGTGGAGGAGGAGCCTGCTGCGGTTGATGCAAATGCTTGGTAGTTTCCCATGCAAATGATCTATGTGCTAAAAAGTGATACAAGCAAGGTTTGAGCAAAACAAGTGTTTAGCATTAGCAAAAGAGGAAAAAGAGGGAGTGTAAGTGGGAGCTGAGTGGTGAGTCAATAGGAAACATTGCAAAGTAAAAGTCTATTCCACATACACTCACATACGTAGAGTAAATGTAGCATGAAGGGGGGAAACCTCAGAGAGCTAACCAGATGGTTGGAGCTTCCTGGAAATCCTCCAATAGGAACATTCCTGCCTGTTTATGACCTGTTACACACTCGTACAGGGCGTAGAGCACAAGATTGATCCCAAATATTCAAATTATCCCACACTCAGGGTGCAAACTCAAATCAGGATCAGGGGAAAAAAAACACTATTATGCATCTGACTCTACGCTTACTTCATCTGCTTTCCTGTTTAACATTTGAACCCAATTTGGATGTGATAATATTGTAATGTGTGGCCTTTTAAAATGCACACAAAAACAATACAAGTCAAAGCCACACGTGTGCACACACAGCTTAACCCACTGATTATTATTCTGTGAGCTTTGAACGACCAGGTGCTGCAGAGCAGTTTTGGCCCCCGTCGTCACATTGCAAGCTTTCTTCCAGCTTTCCAAATTTCTCTGGACGGTTTGGAATTGGGCCCCCTGGACCTTTTAGCAAACACATAGAGGATTTTATGTTACCATCCTCTGCCAATATCATTTCTCAACTTTTCTGGCAGTGATGCTGATGTAAAAGCCACTTGATGGATTGCTCCCATTACTTTAGGTTAGTTTAGCAGGTAGTTTATGGCTTCGAAGTACAGGAAAGATGAAAGAGAGGGGGTGTTATGAAATATTTAGACACTAGAATATCTATTTCACTCGAGATGTAAACAAATAAACTTTATGAATTCAGACAGAAGATTGCACTCGAAGGAGCGAAGCAGTGGAAATTGAATAAGTGAAACAGGATACTGTGAGTTCAACGGATCGCAAATGCAGCTCAGGTTTTTGTGATGCACAGACGCAAAGTCAAAGGTCGTGTAACGAGTGGAACCTGTATACACCTCAGGAGACAAAGTATGAAATGTACGGCTCCTAAAATTGATTTCCCATGAGTGCACATGCTTTGCTGCCGGTGTGAGACAGTGCGCTTTCCCAGCGCTGGAGGTCAGCGCTTTTACTGGCAGCTGCAGCAGTAGACGTGAAGAAAATGGATTTATCTAGCTTGTAAAAAGTTTTACTAACATGAACGTGCACACATGCATAAACATTTGCACAGGGCAGGCAGATACATACTATCCATGTATTTTAGACTCACAGAGTTACACAGAGTGAAAATGACTTTTATTGAGTTGGATTAATTTCTAACGTGCTAGTCAGCAGTTTAGTTTTGTCTTGCAAGTTCTCTTTACTGGATGTTCGCCCACACATGTCCCACATTTATCCTCTGTGTTTGACTTATCTTTCATCTGTGTCATGATTCAGTAGACATTGTTAAACCTTACTGGCATTAGCTTGGGTTAGCCCACATCTGTGCGTGTGTGTGTGCGCGGGGGTATGAAAGGTATGAAAGGTCCTGATCAAGTCAAGCTGGTGTGATAGCTGATAGGTCTGTGACAGAGCCACAATGGCTTCCAGACAGCTTAAACATGGATTAAACCCTCTCTCCATCTCCTAACCCTGCTGCTCCCATGAGGAATCTCTTTCTCTCTCTCTTACTCTTGGTCTCTCTCTCTTTCCTTCATTCCCCAGATGATGATTTAGACTGTGCTTCCCGACACCCAGTAATCCCTCCGTGAACAGAGCTTCCCACTATGGAGAAATCTCAAATGTCATCTAGTCATTAATTCAGGGCTATTTATTGAATTCCTTTACTGATCTTTACATTATATTGGCCCTGAGGGATTTCATTATGGCGTTGTATTGCACAGAATAGTTAATCAGATTGTCTTGCAGTATCATCTTAATAGCAATAACAGACAGCCCTGAATACGTTTGGAGGGAGACGGTTCAACTCTGTATATTAAATATCATCTGTACTTGTGTGACCTGCCAGGAATTGTGAATACAGGTGCAGTTTGGGTGTTGTTGGTGTGTATCTGTGCATACATGTGTGGTCTATGAGGGTATTTGATACTGTTGAGGTATAAGCTGGTACTTCTTGTGGATTCTCAGTTTTTTTCTTTGCATTTTTTGAACTTTTAGCGCACAGATTTTTGCCTTTATTTAAGGAGAATAAGGGAAAAGAGAGGAGGAATTTGTCCCTTTCCTCAAAGCTCTAACTTGAAGATAATTATTTTTTAATGTATGATTACTATTAGTACTATATGTATTAATAGGTGGAATCTAATTTGTCACAAAAATAGGGAAGTTCCTCTTTCATTAATAAGAGAACCATATTTGTTCTGCTGACACCTGTATTCATGTCATCACTTCAGAAGTGATATGATATGAGGGAGCTCTGTAATGAAACGCAGAATTACTGTACAGGGAGTTGAGATTTTCAAAACTTCGCACAATGTAGCATGACTCACGTCTCCAGAGAGTGTTTAGAAATACTGTTTGGAGGTGATGCATTGACTTTGTATTTTGTGTGTGTGTGTGTGTTCAGGCAGATGAAGGACCAGTCAAAGAAGGTGGCCAACCTGAAACACAAGGAGCAGCTGGAGAAGAACAGGAACGCCCAGCTGATGGAGGACGCCAAGAAGAGAGAGGACAATCTGAACGAAAGCTCCCAGCAGATAAAGGTATTGACGGAGGAAGAGGAGGAAGCTGGGTGTGGGGACGGGGGGGTATGAGAGGGTGAGACAGAAAAAGTTTCTCTCCTTCTCTCTGTCCTACCTTGAGTACTGTCTGCTATCACAACAATGCTTCATCAAAACGTGACAATTGTGACAGGGAGCAGCCTGAGGCAATGTCAAACACTCTCGCTGTGTCACACTCATACACACACATACACACACGCACGCATACACACTGTGCAGCTCTCGCTCGGGGACTGTGTGAGAGGGGGTAACTGAAGAGGATGATTGACAGGGAGAGCAAATGGAAGCTGGAGAGGAGGAAAACGGTCGGAAGAGTGAAGGGGAGAGAAGAGGTGAGGAGGAGAGGTGATTAGACAAGACAGAAGGGACCCACACACTAAACTATGGAGTGAATGGTGTGGGTTTTAAAATGCTTCCTGTGGTGTGAGAGCTTCTCTTAATTGTCTTCTGGAGTGTCAAGTGACCACAAGTTGAATAGCCATGTGCGGCTTTTCCTCACATTTCTAGGTTTTACCTTTTCTTTCACTTCCACGTTTCTACCTTTAATTTCCTCTTCGCCCCTAATTTCCCTTAAACTTTCCCCGACTTCTCGTCTTTATTTCCTCATCCATCCTCCACTTCCTCCTCTCTCTCCTCTTCCAGTAATCGTTAACCTCAGTGGTCTCTCTGATTAGAGGCAGATGAAAACACTCTTTCTGTGCGTGGGTGTGTGCGAATAGCGTACGCTCCCTCTAGCTATGATTGATCTTTGGTTTAAGGAGTTTGGAGGATGTCATTTATGTGTATGAGTGTGGTTAGGAGATGAGCTGATAGCTATGTGAGTCACTCAGACTCATGAAACCGCAGCGGTTACAACCATAACTTGTGTGCGTGTCAATTGCAAGCCATTCTGCATAGCTTAACCAGCACCGAAGACTGTCAATGAAATGCGAGTCTAATTCAGACCGTAAATTTAATTCAATACAATAAGAAGATTTAATCCAATTAAAGCCCATCTCAGTCTGCATAGTTAGACACCAAGTAATGTTGGATCTGGAGCAGGATTCAGATTCGCAGCACATGTGTTGGAGATGTCCTGGAGGTTTGTTCGTGGCCACTGTAATGTGTCATCCTCTCCCTCCTGCTCCATCTCCATCAGTTATTCATTCAAGTCTAATTTAACCAGGAAAGTCAGTCGCCTGGCAAGAGGACAAATAGCTCTTTATGGGGAAATGGCTTCATGTCTGATTGGGAATTCCTGAGAGTCTTCGGAGGCAGCTGGAGATCATATTGCCTAATTTGCAAGTCTTTTGCAGCTTATTCCAGTCACCGGGAGCAGAAAACTGGAGTGAGGAGAGTCCAGGGTTTTCACTCCAGGGACATGTTAAGCATGATTTGACAGGGAAACTGATGTGATACACAGTCTGTCAGATATGAAGGATGTTAGATCAAGGAAAATCTTGTGCTGTATATCTGTAAGCAATTGATTTCCTGGCTAGTTTGTGCTTAAATTAGAAGCTTCTGTAAAAATAATATTTTTGGACCCTTTGAATCCATTTGATGAGCCACGATGAGAAAACAATACATTATAATACTGTATATTACAAGTATCGATGATTCTAACCCTAACCCTGTCAAATGATAAAATGGTCATCACAGTTTTCCGGACCTAAATAGCTTGTTTCATCAAACAGCAAAATAATCAACTTGCAATAACATTAATCCAAGACATACTGAGATTGAAGAAGCTGAAACCATTGACTATTTGGCATTTTTAGCAATGCTAGCAGCTTCAAGGATGGACGTCCATCACTACATCCAGACTGAAAAGCTTTATAACAATTATTGAATCCTTACTGTAGCATTATGAGTTCGAATCCAACCCTGAATCTCAGCACTTCAACTGTTTGTGCTCTCTTTACATTTTGTACTTTCTCTCTGTAGGATACCCTCCGACAGAAGGAGGAGCGCATCGAGGAGCTGGAGGAGGCACTGAGGGAAAGCGTTCAGATCACCGCAGAGAGGGAGGTGGTGCTCGCCCAGGAGGAGCAGGCCCGCACACAGTCTGAGAAACAGGTACCATCTCTCTCAGTAACAAAAAAGACTTAAGTGTTTTACTGCATGTCAAAGGAGAATCCTTACCCCAACCGGTAAATGTGTTGCCCAAATCTTTCCTTAAACTCAACCCCTATCAGTTTATTTACACAAATGTCCTCACTTCTGAGGATTTCCTTATTTTTCTTTCTGTTTGAAGGAACACACAAGGAAACACACACAGACAAACATCTTTAAGGCAACATAAAAACTCTTTCTGACATAGCCAAACATTGCTGTGCCAATAGTGGCTAATGGCAGCTGCAACACACATGCCCTGTGCCAACTGAGCTCATTCAGGTGTGGCTGTGTGTGTGTGTGTGTGTGTGTGTGTGTGTGTGTGTGTGTGTGTGTGTGTGTGTGTGTGTGTGTGTGTGTGTGTGTGTGCGTGCACATTTGCCCAGTCACTCCTCATTTAGAGGAGAGGTAAATACGTTCCTATTTAAAGAACAGCTTGTGTATTGTCCGCTTCAGCCGGCAACACACAAACAGCCTCTTCTTGGAGCGCGAGCCGACCACTCCAATTTGTAAACTCTTTTATCTATATTGAGACAGTAGGGAAGCTCATGGCGGTGTTAAGGGAGGCTCAGAAGGGAAGGGTTTAGTGGATTCAACCTCAGACCAGTGGGAGTGTGTCGTTCCCCTGGTACCAGTGACTTAACGAGGCCATAGAGATGGGAAATGTTCCTCAGAGCCTGGATGGGTTTTGACAAGTGGGAAAAAACAGCGTGGGCTGTAAGGATGAAAACTGCCCTGAGAAAACATGGCCCACTGTAGCTGTTGGCAAAACGGCTGGACTCCATTGTTATTACTGCCTCTAGATGTTGGCTGTCCTCTCTGGCCTTTACTTACCAGGCTACTTCTGGAGAGACACATACTGTAAAGACAAGCATAGCACACATTTTACTCCTGACACCCTTGTCCATGGTTAATGTTAACGCATGCTACAGCAGAATAACTTCCAGATAGACAAATGTTAGAGAAGAAAGACAGAACACAAGTAAAGACAACGGGATGGATGTGAGAACATCGTGGACAAACAGCGGAAAATTGTTCGTCACTGCCATGAAGAATTATACTCTCTTAGAGAAGATAAGGCTTGCGAAACACATTTTTTCTTCTTCAGCTCCATGTGCGGACCAGGCGCCGTTCAAACTCACAGAACTTTATTTGAAATTCTGGTCAAGATACTGAAGTTTCAAAGTTGCTAAGTACTACAGGAAAACATGTTTAAAATGATGCACACGACAGCTTGG